>JASSRY010001105.1:1030931-1070030 GCA_032466555.1 Tinamus major | reverse complement strand
CCTGCACTTTTTGTTTTGTTTTGCCCTGGAGGAGCTAACGCTGTTACAAAGCATCACTGCTAACAGGAGAAGTTCCTCTTTGCTGGCAAGTCAGGAAGAGTTTTCATGTCAATGAAGACACTTCCCACTGCCAGTGACTCAGCTGTTACTGCCAGCAGCCTCCCAGGGTCACAGCTCTCACCAGCAGTGCAAAGAACATTAACAGAACTAGCATAGGAGGAGACATTCTGTAAAACTCTAAGAGGGACCATTAGGATGCACAATTGTGAATCACTCCACAGAGACATTCCAAACATTCAGTGGGTCACCAAGTGGGTCTAAGTGTTTCAACTATGCTCGCTGTCAAAACAAGGTGCCAAGTAGCTCAGATAACAAAAACAGCCAACCTCATTTTATATATATAAAATATATATAAATAAAAATAAAATATATAAAATATATAAGACAGAAAACTACCTTGTTTAGATGCAGTTGATCTCAATCCAGTAGTTTAAATGACTGCAATTACTCATTTAAGGAGTAAGATGAGCAAGGCACTGACTTAACCATGTATATAGGGAGATTCAAAGGAGAATCAACAATAACTTAAAAAAAAAAAAAAAAAAAAAAAACTTCAAATATTCCCATCAACTCAAAGCTTCCAATTGACAGAAACCCATTTCTTCTTCCTCCTCAGATTCTTGCATTCATCTTGAGATAAAACTATGAAATCTTGGAGTCTTAGATGCTTTTGACTTTACTGACAGGCTTACAGTGGTAAGAACACTTTTTTTTTTTTTTTTTAAAAAAAAAAAACCCTTAAAAGTCTCAACATAATAAACATAAAATTCCTAACATTACTTCACTAAAATGAATAAAATAGATCATTTTCTAAATTTCTCTTTTCTCCTCTCCTCAGAGATCTGTATGTTCAGACAAATCGAGTTGAGATAAAAGCAGCTTTGGATTTCTTAAAAAAAACAAGCTGTACAAATACTAAACAGTTTTTCTTTACAAACACCACAAAATTCTGGCACATACAGATCATATGGACAAAATTTATTGGCACCCGTTTGGGATTACTCTTACCCTTGCTCTACCCATTTACTAAAGGGAAAAAAATATCCATCCTAAGTTCTCATCTATATTCTAAATTGAAGCTAGTATTTCTACTTTACATACTCCAAATACCTTTTATGGTAACAGATTATACCTTATCTCTATTGAGGCCAGACAGAATTTACATTATTAGGACAAGGTTATTCCCATATCCCTGCCATAACAACATTCCCTTCCACTTAATCACCCAACTAAAAATACACCTTCAAGCTTAACTTTATTTTGGTTAGATATCAACGTTGATCTCTCTACTGGTATAAACAGACTTTAGAAAAACAAGAATCCTATCAGAATTCAGAGAGTGCTAAACTGAAATATATTTGAAACCTACCTAGGGTTCCCTCTCTGCACACAGGATTTTGAAGCCTCTCAAGTCTGTTATTTTGTGGTTTCAAGAGCTTTTCTTCTGTGACCAGTCTTTTATCTACGGGGAAGGGATTTCTCACATTTTCAGGGGAAACCATCCACTGCTATATCTAAAAGTAAATTGATACCAAAATTATTTAAATATATTTATTCAAAATCTTTTACTTATATCAGAATTCTTTTTCCTGTTTTCCCTCACACAACCATAAGTCTCGGAATTTAGTCCAACAATCTTAAAATTGATATTTTCCATGACAAATTCATGCTCCTGGTATCAGTTTCTCTTGTAATTTTATTCAATTTTTTTTTTTTTTTTTTTTTAAACCCTGGAAGAGACATTTCCTAGGAACAATACTAACTGGAAACAACCCATCGATCCTTGCTAGAGCTGGGAAATCTGGTTATGAAACATGCTATTTATACAAGACAAGGTAACTCAATGTGTGTAAAGCCATATCACCTCCAACATTATTAGCTTTCAGCACCATCAGCTTTTGCTGCCTTTTTCACTTCTTTACATGTAGTATTTTTGTTCTAAAAACATTTAAAATAAGAATACTTTCCAAAAGCAGATATAGCTCTACTAATAATTGACCTCTAATTTTTAACCCTGTCATTCAAAAATATTTTTCCATAACTTCTTCAGCAAAATCAATAATTGCATCTTCTTGCTATATAAATTTCAGAGCTATTTTCATGGTATGATCCAAGCTGAACAATTTGTTGCAGAAATATACACAGATTGTACTTCAATTTATTCTTGTTTGACAAAATTCCCATTTTAAACAGGGATTAAAAAAAGGATCATGTACAAGAAATAAGAAACCCTGAAACAAAATCTGCTTTTAAAATATGACTACAGCAGCCATAAATGCATGAAGAAAACAAGTTATTCTTTTAGTTGTTACAAGTAAAAAAACAACAGAGAATTAAAATGAAAGGTATAGTTATTTCAGACTTGGAGTCAAAACTTCTGCATGGTGACAAAAAAACCCCAGAAGCTTCTGAGTGGCAGTCGCTGGTAATGAGGTAACAAGAGCTCCTGGCACGTGCCTTTCCATACCCATCGCGGGATGCCCAGCAAGGTCTGTGAGCACCTGGACCCTCGAGACATGAACCCGCCCGCCCGGCCTGGCTCTCTGCGGTCGCACAAGAGGCAAGGCTACAGGACCAACAGTGACAACAAGGCATCCGCTCCGCGAGCTCACACCAGCTCCTGCACGTACTGTAACTGGGATTATGACTGGGGAACTGACTGCACGATCTGCATTTCAACTGGCATTCAAGAACTTCCCTAGGACACTTACGAAGTTGTTCTAAAGTTGGCAATTTGCCTGATGAGTGCTTCTTGGTCAGGAAAATCCTAGTTTCACGTGATTTTCAAAAACTTTCTAAGAGTATTTAACAAATTTTACACAGTAATTGCATTCTTGAAGGCTTCAAGGCCTGAATCCTAACATTCTTTAAATGTCTCCTGTGCTTTGAAGGCACAAACCCCCAAAACATTCAGTGTATCTAGATGTATATGTCCTCCAACACCAGCAGTTGTCTGTTCCATCATTCATACCAAAGTTGTGCACTTCCCTTTCCCCAGTTTTATCACGGTTTTCCTAAAGAATTCTCTAATTTCTAAATATAACATGCCATTGAAGAGGTTTGCCTTAGCTACAAGAAGAAATAATCCCCACCAAGAATTCAACCTGCACAAGAAAAATTTCCTATGTGCAAAATATCAAAACTCATCTTGTGTCTCCAGCTGTTGACAGAAAAGGTCCTAGGCACAAGCAGATACGTCACGCAAGATCTTCTCTTGACTCCACAAGGAAAGCTTGTGGTCTGCAGAGTTAAGTGCCAAGGGAGGTACTACAGAGCAGCTACAACAAAACACTTTTTTTTGTAATACATATGAACCAAGGGTTGTGTTATATAACTTATTTCACAAATGAATCTATTATTAATCACTTAGATGTGCAACCACTTTCTCGTGGCAATATAATTTAAAATAGTCTTTCATGTTACTTTGGAAATGTGAGAAATTTTGTGTTAACTAATTGCTTGATCAGCTTCCTAGCTATAAACTAAGATTTTGGATACACAACTCAAAGCTGATAACTCTAGACACACAAGTCCAAAAGTTACTTTCAGAACAACCATGACCACATCTCTGATTTTTACCCATATTAAATATGATCTAGTTCTGACCTGTATCTGATGCTTCAAATCCCTCTGTATTGGATTCGATATGTAGGTTAATACTGATTTCTTTCCTAAGAAAGTAACAATAATCCTGTAATAGATGAGATTTATCACTTAATGTTTGCCACCCTGTAATTTCTCATCTTGAACTTTCCCATCTTTGTTTTTTTCCTCTAGAATAAGAGAAATACTAAACTCAACTGTTGTTTCTAAGCAATAGATTATTTTTTGAGATTCCTGTCTAGACTCTGTTTTGTTATCAACTTCCCTAATGCAGGTATTTATAAATGTCTTAATCACTGAAACATCTGGATGCTTCATATGGTCCAAACCAGGATAAAAATGGAAACATTATTTCTAGATTCACTGCAACTGATCAACATGACAGTAATAACTGTGCAAACACCAAACATCTGTTACTTTATATAGGAATTTTCTGTAGGATAATGGCCAGCAAGTTATTTGGAATACTTCTCTGTCTTTTGCAGAGCAGTACACATCTAAGATTTCTCTTTCCAAAACTCTCCACAATGCAGAACAGTCGCTATCACGATGCTGTCATTGCTCTTAGGTAAGAGAGGAACAGGAAGGATCACATATTTAGGTCAAAACTAAAAAAATGCCCAGTACAGACCGCACACAAATCTGGGATTCAGTCACTGAATGTATGAACAGCATCAGAACGCGGCTCTTCAGGACGGTTGAGCCTTTCGGGTGCGTGCTGCCTGGTGAGGCCTACAGCAAACCCCAAGAGCAGAGCCTGGACCGCTTGGAAGCACAGATGACAGCAATACCTGCTATACATATGACTTGCAGAAGCAGCCAGCACTGCCACACTGAGCTCCTTCACATCTTTTATAAAACTTCCATCAGCATCAACTGGGCCAATGTAATTTTTAAAATTCTACCATCAAGTATTTCAAACCTTTGGTAACTGTGGCCCTGTGTGCTAAGAGCACGGACAAGCAAAGGTACAGGAAGCATATGACAGAACCAAACCTGCACTTGCATGACATCGCTGTTATAGGCATTTCATGCAAGACCCTGTCTCTTGAAAGATTTGTGGAGGAGGGTTTTCCCCTCTCGTGCCTTCATTCAGGAAGGTTAGTGGACATCCTGCCTCCTTTCCTGTCACTGTCTAACGACAACAGGGGCTTAGATAAAGAACACGGCATCCACCCATCTTTGTGGACTTGCAGAGCAGGCCTCCAAAAGTGAAGAATCATAAATAAAACCACATGAACCTGAAGCAACACAAATGCAAACTAAAAAGTACATGATGAGAAACCAACGTGAAGTATTTACTGTCACTCAGATATTAGAAGGGATTAGGTATGAGTACATGTTTTATTAGGCTAAAGATATTTTTCTCGTATCTGTGAAGTGCACCTGATAATACGTTATCACTGTGCCTCAGGCTACACTGTAGTTGATTTTATTATGTACTGAATTAGGCAGTTATTTCGTTTCTGTTATACAAGTAGATTCGTTGAGCTTACAGCTCAAACAGCCCTTGGAAAATAAAAGAGATCAGGAGTGTAGTTACAGGATATACACTAATGCACTTTAAAAGACATACATTAATTTGAAAAGGCTACTCCATGGCTCCACAGATCTGACAGAACTTTCTATACAAGTATCTACTCAGCCCTCTTGCTCTGCTTTGCTTCCCTAGGGCAGAGGAAACCTTGTTTCTCGGGTCTGCAAATGCCCCTGAGCAAGGCAACTGCTTGCCCAGAGCGCAGGTCTTGCAGCACAGGACAGCATCAGAGACTGGATTTAGGAATTATTTTGTAGAGAGAAAAAAAAAAAAGTATTGTTTTAACAGCTTCCCTATTAAAAGACACCATGTTGTCATCTTTGCCAGATAAAATATGAAGGTTATCTCCTAAGTCAGTGAAAATACCGGTGCCTGCTCTTAAGAGATGCTGAAAGAGGTCAGGAAATTACAACGTATATAAGGGTACAAGGGTGAAGCAGCAGCTCAGTAGGTGTTAGTTTTCTTTCCCTCTCACTGGGAGATCGGGATTGACTATGACCATCTCCTGATCACACGTCTAGAACGACTATCCTGGTGCTCCCTTTTGGTCAAGCATTGGTGTTCTCAGATACGAATGTTCTCAGCACAACTGGGAGTAGTATCTTCTTTCTTGTATATGTAGTTACATTTTATTCAACTCCAGCACAGAATACAATCTAAATACTACTTATATTTTACCAGCTTGATTAAAAAAAAAAAAAAAAAAAAAAATGGTTAATCAGATGAAATGGGAATGCCAAGTTCTCATCTGCTTTATATGTAGGACAATTCCACTGTTGCAGATGAATTTCAGTTTCTAGCTCCTCTGAAGTTAGGCTAGCCCCTGCAAGCTTTCTATCAGTACACATTTTATCATTTTGCTTTCTAACAGGCATGAATTCCATTTTACAAATGCAAGTATACTATTTCCCAGATGTATCACTAAAACACAGATTAAATTATATAAATCAATACCATGAATAATGTGCAGTTTTCAATGTTCTCCATTTTAAATGCCGTTCTTTTAAGGACACCAAATTGAATATATGTGAAGTAATTTACAGGCGTGGTTCACCTCTTTCACTCATATTAGCTTTATAACAGCAATTCTCAATTGCACTTAGATAACTAGTTGCCAAATCAGACCAAAGAAGTCAGACAGTTCAGCACTTCTGAAAATTGCTCTAGTGCAAACGAAACTCCAGAAGCCCTGCTCATACAAAGTCAGTAGCACATCATGGATTTACCGAACGATTCTCCCTGACATGCAGTGTTCGCTTTAATTAGTCCAATTAAAATAATGAGTGCTTTGGACCCTTTTCTGTCACGACTGGAAGTGAGCACGGAACCTCAGGTTGCGTGGTGCAACCTGTTTACTTTGCATTACTGATATCCCATTATGGAGTTGATCTGGAACACGTGAAAACATCAGAGCTATCTGGCCTCATATCCAATTATGAAAATTGTCTCATTACTTTTGACCTTCATTACATAAGACTTAGTAATTTTGCTGTTCTAAATTTCCACAATAACATGGAAACTCCTTGGAAATAACACAAAAGAAATGTTTCAGTAGAGATATTCCTTTTTTGAGTGAGTTATTCCTTTTTCGAGCACACTGCATTTGATGCTACTGAAAATAAGACATCCATATACGTAATTTTAACATTATAAAGCTACTCGGTGACTGGACATATGGGTATTCTGTGCCTCTTAGATGCAACTTCTTATAAGATCAGTGATATCACCGAAAATAACCAACATTAACAAGACATCAACTGCATTTATTCTAGTACTGGCAAACAAGAAAGCTAATTAGTGGCAACAATTTACTTCAGAACAGAATTTTTATGATTTGCTGGGTTATGACCTTTAATTAAATCTATGTTGTGTGTTTCTTCCACCAAGATAATTGATATAATGCATAATGCAAGATGCTTTAAGGCCACTTCTTTTCTAAAATGCAATTACAATTAAACCACACTGTCAAAGATGGAATATGTTGGACATTTAAGACTAAAAATCTTTATGTCAGTGTTACATGATTAATCAAAACAAGAGAGACAGAAGATAAGCCAAATTGTTTCAAATGGCCTGGATGAAACGATCCTTTTTTTCTTTTTTAACTAACCCCGTAAATTTGTACTTAATCCAAGTCAGTCTAAGACCATCAAGAACAACCAACTTGACTAATAAAACGTGCAAAACCCCCCCAGCGAATCAACTTGCTGCTTTTAAGAAGAGCCAAGCACATGGCCTGGCAGCACCCAGAGCCTTAACCTTCTGGAGCAGCCTCACTCACTCACGTGCAATGCTGCACTACGAGGGAAGGTTACTCAAGAACAGACAAAAATGACCCAGTAAACAAACAAAAATTTAGGCTTGGTTTAAGCTTTCATGCTTCTAGCATATAGAGACTATTATCTGTTAACATCAGAGTTACACATTTGAAGACCCTAAAACTGTGACAATCTCCAAAACATTTTATTATCTCTACCTTTGGATCAATATAATCTGTTTTGAGTTCTCTGCAATCTGACTAATCAGTTTAAAATACCAGGCCATGCTCTATAATGATTTAGTAATTAACATTTCCACTAATTTCAAGAACTGTGTTGTTATTGAAAACAGCATAAAATTGGTAGGTCAAGCTGTGATTCATAATTAATATTGAGATAAATAGAAAATAAGAGCCAGAATATTAAGAGTCAAAGTTTCAGCTGAAGGAGGACACGAGTATGGATGTCAATCTGAAACATGATAAATATTATTTTGATTTTCATTAAAGACTCATCCCAAAGCGGTTTTAGAAAATGCTTTCAACAATATCATGCTTTTGAGGACACAAAAAGAAAACAAAACTTAAAATTTCCCTTGAAAATTAACGCCTTCCTGAATATTTTATGCAAGTGGCTTAAAAAAATGCACTATGGAAACCCAGTTGTAAAATATTGCAAAGGTTTTTGACGATTAAACACTTGTGAACAGCAGCAGCACCCGAGTTTATCAGGGAAAAACCAGTGTTATCAGGCCTTTTACCACATAAATCAATTTATCATACAACTAATTTCAGAAAATCATTTCATTCAAATCATACGGCAATACTATATAACTGCTCTATTACACAGGCTAAAAATATATGTGCTTTTTTGTCCTGAAGTACCTTTATTGAAAGCTAAATGCTGTATAACAGGGAATGGTGGATCATTCACTGCTGTAGATGAAGCTGCACTTCCCTTTCCTCCATCTCCTCTCCAAACAGTATTTCCTTATTTAAGCACTAGAACAGGGGTTATCACTATCACATACCTAGACAGAACCAGAATTATTGCTTAGAAGGCACATAGCTAAGTAGACTTACAAAGTAAATGAGCATATAGGGACAATAGTGGAGCAGTATCCTTAGGTCTTAGAGGACAAGAGTGCCTTAAGTTGTGGACAGCCTCCAAAATATGCTCTTTTTTTTTTTTTTCTCCCCTCTCCATTTAGGGAGGAAGGGACCAAAACAAACACACACACACACACACACACACACCACCACACACCCAAACGTGAATGGAGTGGAGGGGACAAACACAGACGAAGTCTGGAAGCAATGGAATGGAGCTGCAAAGATGAATCAGTAGTGACATCCTGTCCTGAATATGTGAACAGTGTCCAGGAACAGCATCAATATACATTAATCAACCAAATTCATCTATAACCATCTGCTTCCTTTTGATCATATAAACCACTCATCTTCAGATTCTTTGAAGTTATTCTTGACAAGCTACTAACTGAATAATCTAAGTAAGCTTTTTGGGGAGGGGGTTGGAAGACAGCAAGTTAATATTACCTTGTGTGTGCTTACAGCCAGCACTGGGTAAGTACAGGCATCTCCTTGCCATCTGCTCATCACTCATTTTCTAACAAATCATTGTAAGAAAATAAAGATGAATCGATTACAGCACTTTTGACTGACCAACCGGGGATTTTCTAGGAAGTGTCGAACGCATAAAATGAAAGCAGCAACTCCAGATACTGTAGAACATTAAATATATTTCTTAAGATTAGCTTACTAAAAGTTCTCCTTTAATTAAGTGAATACAGAAAGGGCCTAAATTCATACCATATATAGTATATTAATTCATGCTTTATTGGAATAATGGAAAAAATGTAGTTTCCCAAAATGTACTCTCTACAAACAAACAGTACTTTCTGCATCGTACCAACCACCCACCACCTTACTAGAAGCGAAATTCTGTTACAAAGCCATTTACTGCAGAAATACTCAAGTTATGAGAACCTTGATAGTGTGCTAGAGTGACTAAGTTGTCTATAAGCAACACCTAAATAAAGCAACACGGTTTAACATGTAGCTATCAGATCTCCTGTCTATTTCACTACGCAGGAGGCATGAACTAAATGAATGCTTTTATTTTGACAGAGAACCTCCTCATCCTCTCTCAGCTTTCTTCTCACTTGTAAAGACGTCTTAGCCCACCCCCGTCAACTTGGAAGCTCTTACTGTCACTAGGCAGAAAGAAAATGCCTCGAGTGCGTGAGGACTGTTGCGTGCCAATAGATTTGGCTGTCAAGCACTGAAAAGTTCTGTCACTCAGTGTCAGAAGACTAAAAACAAAGTAATTATCAAAAAAAAAAAAAAAACTCATCTTCATGAAGCCCAAGCTATGAAGATGTGCAGATAAAAATGAGACTCAGATCTAGCTAGTTAGAAATATCTCTTCACTTAAAAAAGGAGAATTTTATCCAAGTTACCATAAACTCATTTTATTTTTTGCACATGAAAATAAAGCCCCCAAAACCTGTAAATGAGATGCCTGCTTATTATTCAGGATTTGGTTAATGTTTGAGAAGCTATTTTAAGTGTGATACTGTCTTTATTATTTTTCTATTATCAGTTAACTGCGAGAAAAATAATTACCTTGATAACTGCTCAGGATGATGACTGGCTTGAAGAGGCCAGATATGTGGAAGAAAATGAGTTTTGAAAAGGTAGAATTCTGTGTGAAGAAAAAGCCCAAAAGATTGAACAGTTGTATCTGCTTCAAGGACTGAATCCTAGTATATAAGTGAAAGAGAATCTCAACCTGTTGCAAATAGCTGCAATTGAGAAACACTTATATATTTACTAGAATGTTCAAGGAGGGAAGAATGCCCAAGGGCATTTTGATCTATCTGAAGTAGACATAGAGCTGGGACCACAGGCCTCAGTAATTCCCAAGTTTTTGAGCTCTACAATGGTGACTGAAAATACCAGCTCCAGTAAACTAGACAGCCCTTTAGCTGACGATTTCCTCTTCTGTTTGCAGATTAAACACTAACAGAAAAATGCAAATCTCATTTCTCTCTGCTGAGCTTGTTGCACGTGTCATAACCTATCTGTAAAACCAAGATGGAGACACATCGGAGATATAACTGTCATCTCAGGAAAAGTACTATCCCTAACATGACTCCTGGCCCTTAAAAATATGACAGGCAAAGAAATTAGAAAGAAATTAAAAGAAAATCAGCGATCCTTCTTCAGTTCCACAACGAGGTATTTCTATGAACAATAACTGACGACAGCCTCTGCGCTAACAGTCGATGCCTACCAGGTGGGCATCCGTAGTCTTGACACCAAGGCCTTTTTCCACCTGACTTAGCTGAACTCACTTATTCCCAAGCTTTTGAGGTCAGGCAGCTGCTATTTTATGTGCACAACCCAATGCCTACAAGATGATTTTCATGGAATATGAACAAATTGAAACTACAAATTACAATGCAGTTTTAACAAGTGCTTTTGAAATCCATCTCTGATGCCAGTCCAGGGCCATGGATTTGAGAAAGGCTTCACTATATGGAGATCTACTGCGATCTTGCACCAAACACACATTTTCATGCTAGTCACAACAAATACCACCAATACACTGCCAACAAACCCTGCAACTTATCCGAAATGGAACAGTCAAACTTGGAGATCATTTTTCAAAACCCAGACTGAGCTTTCCAACATTTTGTTTCTTTCAGCTATGCAAAATGCATAATTACAAGTTACCAGGAAGCCACCCGCATTTGTCTATTCCCTCAGAGCACAAAAGCGTGGCTGAATTTTTTTTTTTTTTTTTTTTTTAAACAGTCTCATCCTCACCAGAGAGAAGTCCAGAGAATGACAACAGATTATAAACCAAGTCCAGTAAAAAGGTCGGTCCTGGGATCAGTTAGCAAAAATATTGTCCTCCTTATATTTGATACATAAAGCACTTCTGCAATCCTCAGCCCAGGGCCTCAGCTATCTGCAGACCAAGGCCCGCTTTCGTGTGGGGCACAGGGACCTGACCTTGCTAAGAAAACTGTTGCTAAGGTGTGAGCACATATAGGATTCAAGAAGAATGCAAGACAGAACAACGCAACAGAAAAGCAAATTCAAAAGTGCCATTGCTCAAGGAATCAAGAAGAAAAACACTCACAAGTAGTAGTATAAAACCCCTAAGGAAGAAAAGAGAACTGGAAAAGAACAACTCAGCAAAACTGAAAATTGAGCTGTTTAAAGGAGCAGCAGAGATCCTTCCACATGTGACCACGTAAATGCTTAGTCTACTAGCAGGTGCTCTTATGAGGGACCGAGCGTTTTGCACGTGTGCACACTCCCCTGGGAGCCTCTGCCCACTCCCAAACCTACCTCACCTGACTGACGAAAACGGAGAGGGCTCCTTTCCGAGAGCCTCAGTCAGGCTGAAAGAACCTCTGCATCAATTGGTGTTTTATCAACAGCAAGAACAATTTTTACTGCATTTTAGTTCTGATGTAGCTCTGAGAAAAACAATGACTGCACGACTATGAGTACTTCCCCCCACCCTCATCTCTATGTTTATTTAATACTTCAAGATGGAAAAGCACACACACCACTTCTGTAGAGCCTGGATTTGAAACACCCAAGGACTCAGAACATTAATATTTTGATGAGTTCATGAATATAACTCATGAACTATAGCCTCACTTTTACAAAGTATTATTTTTACCTCAACTATATCCTAGATACAGTGAGATGCAAAAGATTTTTAGAATGCATTTAGGATTTGTTGCTCCCGCTTGCTTATCACTATTTCATTGAAAACTCTTGTTATCATTTTGTGAATAGTTTGAAAGTCATCAGATATATATCCTACACATCTGAAAGAGACATCTAAAGCTTCAGTTTCTGCCAGGTGCTCAGTAAAAAAAAAGTTTTATTTTCACAAATTCCATCAAGACATGTCAGGCTTTTACACTAACCTTTAAGGCTGTAATGCACTAGGACTTGGGAAGCAGGTATCAGTGCCTGAAAACTGCTCTCAGTTGTATAAAACCTTTGCTTTTATTAACACTAAAATTCTCCAGGCATGCAGGTGGAATATCTGATTTCAAAAGTGTTATCAACTTGGATTTTTTTTTTTTGGCTTCATTTGAACAGATACAAATAATTTGACTTCATAAGTCCAGGTGGATGTCCAATGTTTCCATTTAAAAATGCATCTGGCTTTTTATACAGATACAGAAATTATATTTTAACGAGGATACTATTAGAAAAAAAAATGACTGACAATTTGATTCTTTTTTTAACTTATACCAACTAAACATGATTCTCATCAGGGTTCTCTGTTGCACCATCAGATTAGAGGTAAGAAAATCAGAGACATTGTCACTTCAAAAATACATCAGAGACGTCATTTTTCTATACTAACTGAAAAATTTGCTAGTACTTGTATTGCCTGGTCTAAGACACACATACACACACACCATTGCTCTACTAGACTCAGAATTATATATAAAAGAACAAGCTTTGTTATCCTTTCTCATTCAAGTCATGCAATGCTTGTGACATTTACTAGTTGAAGGGCTGTAGAAGGAAAGGCAGTGGCCATGAATACATTATGATTAAGCAGACATCGTTCAACTTACTGTATTCTTCCCTGTCTAGACCTTTTCTCTCTCATGTGACTCACCTTTCCCCTACTGGCTTGCACATGACAGTGGTTCAGGTCCACAAAAATACTTTTTGACGCTTCTGCACAATGTTCTGAGATCTGGCGCAGACATTAAGAAGTGGTAAAAACAGTCAGAGAAAGCTAAGAGAGAAATTCAATTTGGGACAAACTAATTTCAGGAGAAATAAAAGCTTTTAGTTCAACTCAGCCCCAAGCAAACATAGTCCAGAAGTCTTTGTTTACAATGTTTTTTTTAAAGCTCGGTTGAAATCCTGGCCAAGTTGGGTTTTGCCCAGCCTGGATCATTTCCCAGCATGATGCATTTAGAAGTTGTGTCCCCATCCAAGGTGTTGTTTTTTTTCCTCCCTCCCTCTGTTGACAAATGTTTCCATAAATGCTCACAGGCCTCAATGCTACTTCTAGTTTAGCTTTATTGGGCAAAAAGAAAATGTCCAAGCACATGCAAGTGATTCACATCATGGCCTTCCTACTGGTAGATGAAAGCATTTTAGGAGTAACACACAACTATTACACAAAGGAGAAATTAACAGAATTTCTTTCTCAGTCAACCAGTAACCTTTAACAAGATGCCTGACGGTATAAAATTTATCATGAAATAAAAATAAAATACTGCAATTATTCACATTCAGATTTGCATTTTGGTCAAGTATATTGTTAATACTGTTCACTCTATGGCATGCATACATGGGTTGGATTGTTATTTTGCTGAAGAAAATTTCTCTATCCATTATGCAGAATACTGCAGAAACAACAACATTATAGGAAAAAAAAAATCACATGCACGGTTTCAGGGCCATAATTATATTTGGAAAAAAAGTCTGTAGGAAAGTGTGGCACTTCTGAATAAAAACAATTGCTCTGCTTCAGGTTAAATCACTCCACCTGCTCTAAAACAATTAAAATCAATTTTGCTATTGAGCACAACTAGCTGCTTAATAAAAGGGTCATAGGGAGATCCACAAAGGCTCTCATTCTGCACAACAGTCTGCCCATGGTAGGTACATTTAGAGCAAAGTCAAAAATTGCCAGCAGACCTGCAAGCCTTTTGTGCTGGCAAAGGTTGAGGGCTATCTAGAACTACTAGGAAATGTACACAGAAAAGCCTGGTGTACAGATTTTTGAATAGAATATTCACTGCATTGTGGCTGTAGTGGTGAAAGAGCTTCATTTACACAACTAACATGGACAAACAGCTCTCCTGTATGAGTGGTAACATCACTACTGCTGAATATATCTTTTTCTTTACCCCTACACTAAATACTTGGATATCTGTGGCTATCTTTGAAATATTCCCCATCTATCTAGCTCACACAAATTATCATCTTAAACTTCACCTGTACTTTAAACCAAACAAACAAAAAAAAAAAACACCACATAAATTGGAAGTTTCTCTACTCTAGCCAAGAGAGATCAGCCTCCAACAGGAGAAATCCCTTACACCATGTTGGACAGACAGAAGAATCTTTGGCCTGATGTGCTGACAGCAAACACATGTCAAGAACAGGTCAAAAACTTAGGACAAGACATAATATCTTTCCAAAAAGCAAAGTCCCCGAGTGGGTCCACTGTGCATTGTGATACTTGAAAGGATGAACCCCTTCAGCGCCCAGTGGGTGTGCAACTGGCCTGCTGCAAAAGTAACTGCAAGCAACATCTAAAAAACCTAGCTGAAAGTAGTATTGTAAAAGTATTAATAGCTCTTTGGGAAAAGCAGGTAACAAACTGAATGAAACATTTTCTGAGATTATATGCTATCCTTCATTGTTATTAAAATTAGATGATGCATATGCTTTAACAGCCACTAGGCCACTTAAAATCTTCTTAATAAACAAATCTTCTGATACCATATACTGTGATGTCCAAACGGCCAAATTCAACAGAGCACGAGGAGCTCCCAGAAGCGGGACACAGACTGCACCCACGCAGCTCTTGAATATGGGATCGCCACTGCCAGGAGCAGGCTCTGTGCTTTGCACTGCATTTTTCTTCTTCATAATAAGAAACCCAACAACAGCAGCCACCACCAGTCAACTATTTCTAGCTATATACTGGCAACCTGCCAGAGCTGCACTGCCAAGCAGGCTTGGCTGGCTACTCCGCAGCCTCCCTGCATTCACCAGGGGACTCCTGAACAAGCACAGCAAGCACAGGTGACACATGAATTCTCACAAGCTCACTCATTTGCAAACAAGGAATTACTAGTTCAAGTCTCTCCATGATTTCTGAAGCAGTCTCACTTTTATATCACTTCAGGCATATTTGCATGGGATCTACTGCTTTTCCTATTTCAAAACATGCCTTTCTATTACATTCATGATTTAGCCTAAATAAAACTTACTTATAACTTGGAAATTTTTGTCTGCCAGCTCTACACAGCATCTACAACCACTCAAGGTATCAGAGAGAGGCCAAGGCAGAAACTTGTAACAGAGCCTTGCAAAACCGATTAAACCTGCCTTTTGTACGTTCTATCAAGGATCTAAGGGGTGCATTTCATCTCGGATACACACCAAAATTACACATGAAGAAAAGTTAATGCAACTTTTAATATTTATCTTTTATTCATTATGACGGTTACAATCATTGTCCAATGGTGTAATTACCTCAAAATGAGGCAGTGCTTGATGAATCTGCTCGATACACCACTCATCCCTTCAGACCACGCAGTTTGAAGATCACACAAATCACTTATTACCTCAACTGAAAATGGACAGAAACTATTTCCATGTTTCTGGGTAGTTATTCATGATCTAGCCTTCATTGCTGTGTTCAGAAGTAAGTTTTCACCAAGATTTTTTTCAAAAGTTGAAGTGTTAGACTTCATTATTACAGCCATTAAGTACGACTCAGTATTCACATATGAGCTGCCCACAGGGGTAATCTGTTTACACCCCTAGAATGTAAATCAACAAACAACCAATAAATCAAGTGTTATCTGGGAAGTCAACACATAGACACCTTTAGGTATGTCCTAATGTCCCGGTGGATACATTCTGATTGATCTATACATTAAAACCATTTACCGAAATGAATGATTTCCAGAGACTATTATGAAAACCTGCCTGGAATTAAAGAAAATACATAGAGGTATTCCACAGAAATCTTGTTTGCATTAGAAACAAGAAGTTTTATTTAACATCTGCATTTTCATCCTGGTGTATAAATACCATAAGAACAAATCTGCAGATGGAAAGGATCCCCTAGAGCCAGATCTTCCCACCACAAACTGTAAATTTACCCATTCTCAGAAGTATGGCCAAGTATCCTTAAAATACAGAGGAAAACAACCTAAAGAAAAGCTCAGAAAAAGCTTGTCATATACTATGACGTATACTAAAAACTGAAAAGTGGAAACTATACCCATGACAAACGCTAGTTACTGATCAACTACTTAGAATAAACAAAAAATAATGCCCCATCTAAGCCCAGTTTTTAATATGTGTCATTTATAGTAGCTGCCAAAGTGCTTTGTATATCTAGACATAATACTGCAAGCCCTACTGTCCAACAGGAGTTCCAAGTCAGGTAAAGTATGTTTAAGGAAAGAATTCAAACAATTATACTGAACATTAATCAATCACCACTGTCTTAGCACTCCAAAGCGATCACTTAACCACTGAACAAGAACACTGAAGTGCCATACATATATATATACACACACACACACACCCCGATAGTCCATCTCATCTGCTCTAGCTCCCTGCATGCTAGACCTTCCACAAACACAAAGGCATGAAACCAAATAGACAGTCAAATTGCAAAATGAATTTCCAGCTTCTACTTGTGTCAGTCAAAGTAATATGTACAATATTGTATTTTCTATTTTACTAATTTTTTTATTAAGAAACAGAATATATGCTGTAGCCTTATTTCAGTACGTGGAACCTTAGCACAAGCAAGCTTATTTGCTTTACTTAGCCCATAAATAAATAAATCAAAGTTACTTCTGTCTTGCTGAGCAATAAAACGGGAAATTGTTTACAACTAAAAAGCTAAAAATAGCAGTTTTAACCACCCAGTTCTACTCTGACATTTCAGCCAGAAGCACCAGTTCCCTTCAGGGAAGAAAAAAATCAGTAAAGCAGGACAACAGCTAATGCTATCCGTGCTTTTATCCCTCTGTGAGCAGCTGACTGGAAATACAGAAATCACTAAAAGAATCTGAATCGGTTTTCTAGAGAAACAAAAATGAATTTTCCTGACTACATCCATTTCCTATACACACAACAGCATTTGAGCAGAAAATAACCAATATGTTCCCAATATTTTTAGTAAAGTAATACATTACCAACAACAAACGTGCATATTAGTAATCATTCTTTCATACAGTAATCATTTTTACACCAATCCGTGCTCAGGTGCAGTTCTCACCTTAGGAATAACAGTAGGTGGATATCTAAGCAGAAGTCGTCACAACTATTATCTTCCTCTTGCACTAGGAGTGACAGTGGACATGCTATTATAAAGCCTGGCACCAAAACTCATTAGCCCAGGAGCGTCCTGGGCCTGCACAGGGTGATCTCCACAAGCTGGAAAGGCAGCAGAGCCACCACCTCTCCCAAACACATCTGAACACAAGCTGCACCACAGCCAGCTTGAAGCTCTCTGAATTCTGCACCACAGCCAGCTTGAAGCTCTCTGAATTTTATAAACAGGTATTTGGGAAACTAAAGATCAGGCAAAATTGTCAAAATCTGTGAGAAAAAGTCATTTCTTCAAAGAAATATTATGCTTACTGGGAAAAAGAAAACCATGCACTGGCTTTTAATAAAGCATTTGTTTGCAAACACTAACCTTATTTTTGAGTTTCTAGTCTCCATCTTTGCCTTTTTGAAAGCACCTTTCTTTTCAGAAAAGAAAGCCTAAAAAGCAATGTACTAATATTATATCACCTGCATTACCTATTGCCTTGCTAAATCATCTTGCCAAATGAGTCAAGTAGATGGTAGCTGAGTTTTGGCATGCAGTGAAGAGGGATATTGCATTATCAGATTATTCAAAAAGAGTCCTTACCTCCAATTTGCTTCATCTACCATAGGTTGCAGAGCAGCCAGAACCACTTTATCAGGAAAGGCTCAAGCAAAGCAGAGAGATCATAACTAACCTCATAATGTACATCTTAAAACATTTTTTGAATTTACACAATTTTTTTTTCTAATTATTATTATATGTGACTGGCTTTGTACCTTCAGCTGAAGAAAGGAATAAGCATTACTCTGAAGAAAGGTTCAATGACAGACTAGCAGTGAGAAAGCTTCTGGGAACCACCAACCGTGGATACATTTCACAGCACAGCCTTGGCCATGCCCTTGCCTTGCAATTCGGCCCAATTTGAACCAGCAAACCAAGCCAACAGTTTCTGCAACTTCAGTCTGATGGCCCAGACCATCAGATGGTCATTAATCAGATTTGCAGATTCTAATTCTTGCTGATCCAGGAAACAGCATTTTGTAAAAAAAGGAGGAAAACCACATGCAAAGCAGCAAGGATATCATTTACATTGCACTACAGATGCATGCCATAAATCAAAAGGCAACTCACCTAAACTTCATAGATATTTTCTCATGTTACATTTCTGTAAGGGATATTTTTTAAAAGCATTTGATGAACTAGAATCCCAGGACACTACTTTTTTTCTGTCTCCCCAGCACTGCCTAAGCCATCTTTTAGCAAATGATTTTAACATTCACTTCTCACCTGATAAATCTTCTTGCTCATACAATTCATTTTGAGGAATAACTTTTTTTTTGGCTAAGATTTCATTTCCTCCCATCTCAAAACTTGATGAAATCTATTTCTCAGTTCCTCATCTCCCAGTGAAAGCTGACAACAAGTCTCAGACAAAATGTAGCTGTCCCATATGAAATAATTCGTTTCTGTCAAAGATTAGACACCCCCCTTAACATAAGATGACTGATAGTGTTGTGCAAGACCCAAGAGGGATGGTTTAACCCCATAAGTACTGGGGAAGCTCAGGCCTGGCCTTCCTCCTCCAAGCACAGGCCAAGGTCAGACACAGCACAGGAAACCATGGGAAATCCTGTCATTTTCCACCCTTCAATTTAAGCATTTGCCTCACTGTTGTAGACTTAATCAAGTATCTTCTACCAAAATGTGTTCAGCAAAACAGCCTCACGATTAACATTACAAATCCCAATGATACTGACCTGAAAACGTAAAGAATCATGACTTGGATTTAAACAAAAGCCAAGGCGGTGGCAGGAGGCGCGCTCCACCAGCCCAGCGGCCGCCATGTTCACCTTCCAGAAGGCTCCAGCCACCGCATCATCCCTCCCAAAGGCCAAGTTTCTGCATCCTAGCCCTGCCGCTGCACTTCTCGCCTACTCACTTCGGACAGATCCAAATGGGCAAGGCCTGGACACGCAGAGCGACCAAGGCCCATGCCATCAGCAGCCGCCCTTTCGGAGAGGAGGCCGCTGAGGTGAAACACAACGACGCGAGCGAGGGCGAGACGCGGCCCCGGATGCTCCTGCGAGCTCGCTGTAACCGTGTGGAAATTCTAGCAAACCTAACAAGCAAGCAAACTGAAAAAAAGCCCAAATGCACTTAAGTAAACGTGCCAAAGGAGGAAGTGGCAAGCAAGGCATGTGAGCTGGGCGCCCACAGGACCGTGCTCATAAAGCCAAGATCAAGCAAAACAGGAATTTTAGCAATTTTCTAAAACTGTTCCATCTCCCAAGAAACAGGAAACACCAGGCTAACTCACAGATAAAAGTCACAGGCTCCTCTGAAGGGTGAAACCCTGTGAGGAAACGTCAGCCAAGGGGAGGCCCAGTGGTAGGACTGGCTCAGGGGTAGTGGGAGGTAACACTGGGTCGTTAGCTGCTAGGGCTTAATTACGCTTTGCAAATGCACAGTAAGAAAAATACAACAGCTGTGCAGCAAAACTAAGCTTCCCTCCCCCCCATCCCAATAAAAAACAGTAGATGAGATATAGAATAGACATTTTGGTGCTTGTATCTGATGCTTTCTCACAAAGAAGAGCTGATGGCAGAGATGCTCAAGAAACAGCATCTGAAAGGTTAATCGGATTCTCCATAAACATGAAGAAAATTACATGAACAAGACAGCCATTTAATATGTATGCCGACACTTCTTATTTGTTTCACAGTTTCTCTGCCACAAGGTTTTTCTTTTGCAATAAGTGTTATTAAGGGTAATGCCCTCTGACAGCTGCACGTTGACAACAAGGATCACCCCTTGGGGCAAGGACTGCCCAAACCAGCAGGTTCAGTTAAAATCGTTTACCTATTCCATTAGCTACCTGCTCCGTCAAGGTAGCCCAAGAGCAACCTACGTGCTATGCGTCTCACACCAGGCCTTTGCCTGGATTTGGCCAAGAGAAGCTGTGCTGCAAGACCCCAGATACCCTCTGAGCAGCCATGAATTATACACAGAGCTGCCTGCCCTCGTTAACTGCACAGCGCTGGCCATGCAGAAACCCTGGTACGCACTGCACCCTCCAGGGCTGATTCCAGCTCCAAATTACATGGAATTAGATGTAGTTAAATAAACATTTCTGAGAACAGAGCTGCCTGATGTTATGAAAGAACAGTTTTCTTCCCAAAGGAGCCATTTTACCAACATAGAATATTTTGCAGTTTTTTCTTTAATCTGTAAAATTGTAGGATAAGTAACACTGCTGGAGCAAGGTGAAAATATTTGATATCCTTTTCTTACTTGAATTGCAGTAAAAGTTTTATAACTTAAAATATAAGTATTTAAAAGGTTTTCAGCAATTTTCACTTAAAGTCAAATGAAAACACTTGAAAACTGCTTTAAAATAACTGATGATGTTCTGTCTTTGCCGAAAGAAGTAGTGTACCACCTCTGCTCAGAATTGTTTCCGTTTCCTGATACTCTTCAGTCAGTGATTTTTATTATTTTAAAGCAGTCTTCACTGGAGGCCACCTTCTCCACTGCATCAATAAAATCTGTTTGGAATTTTGCTGCTGAAATTAATAAGGCCAGAATTTAATTCAGTCTATATCACTCCTATAGAAAATGGCTTGTGAGAGAAGACAAACTGAAACACATAGATGCAGAAAGCTTTGCATAATATCTGCCTTCTTGTCCCCTCCTCCCCCTTTCTTTTTTTCTTTACAGCTTAGAATTATTTAAGCAAGTCTGAAAACATTAAACAATTAATTTAGGGATGAGTTCCCCTGATACTGCTCAAATTAAATCCCAACAAACTATGCCAACACAGAACAGACTGGCATGATGTTTTTGTTTCAGAAAGCCATAAGAGTAGTTCTAGATTAGCACTCATTTATATTCAATGGTCATAGTTTTGTTTTTTTTTTTTCCAGTATAAGCAGGATTAGATCTCTGCTAACAGAATTCAAAGAATCTTAATTTGGAGAGGGGGAGGGAAAAAAAAAAAAAAAAAAAAAAAAAGATCTTTGACATCTGTAGCATTTATCAAAATGACTGAGAAGTTAAGACCAGATTGGTACTAAATAAATAAATAAATATTACTAATAAAAATCACTTTCTTTACATCCCCCAACTATGAATTCAGTCCACTTATGTGTTATCTTAACTGATGAATTAACAATAGAGTCACTATTGCATTACATCAAGGAGCAGACAAAATATGAATCTAAAACATCTACAAGAAATATGACACCCAGGGTTTTTATTAGCTGGCTGTTCTTAAATGATCAAAGGATTTCTAACAAATTGCATTCTTTGAAATGGAAATAACTTGTTCCTTAATCTTAAATTGTACTCTTACAGAGGCTTGAAAAGTTTTGTTTTCTTTTCTAAAGGTAGGTTATGTCATAATTTTAATCCAATCTAAAGCTCCTTCTGCTCCTTTCATGCACCTCATCACCTGGCGCTAATCCCCATCAAAAGCACAAGTCCCATCTCTGTGGGCATTAAAAGGGGATTTGTAACTTTATAATTATTTTTGCAATTATTTTCTATAATTCATTTCTAATTTTGTTCTATAATCACAGTAATCATTTCTGATCAATTATTTGATGCAACTTCAAAAAAGTTAATTTGTACCTCATGCAACATGATGTTTTCTGAGTGCTCTAAGGGGTGCCTATTGGTAAGAATACCTCAAAAGAAACAGTGAGTCTTCCCTTGGGCCTGACATCACTTTGCAATTTTTGCACAACAATCTAATTAGCAAAATTATCAGGGGAATACTGTATACTATGGAATATCTTGCTATTTGCTATCTTGCTATTACAAGAAGTGCCCCTGCTGCTAGTCCTGAAAACCATATCTGATAAAGTTATTGAGAAGAACAATAGATCATCCCCTAAGGGACCTTGGTAGATTTGCAGTCATTTTAAAATCTGAAAAGTGGAGAAGCACTTTCAGTGCATGAGGTCATTCAAATTAATCAAATATTAATAAGTCATTGAACAAGACTGGTACTGAGAAGGGGGTGGGAAGAGCTGAATATGGTCATTGCATTTGAAGCTGCAACTAAGCTGCTCTTTTTCGTTTGTTATTACCCAGTCATTTTGCAATCAGTCACACAATTGAGAAATTGCATGGTCACTCAGTGGGGTAGCTGCTCAGCTGCACATCAGGTAGCCATGCAAACAGACTTGGGACTAGTAAAAGGCTGTTGCACAATGAGGCACTTTATATCTTGAGTTACTACCCTTCTTTTAAAACAAACCTTTAACACCAATTGTGAAGGAGAGCAGAGACTGGTGGAAACAACAATCAAGTCAGTGATACCAGGTGCACAACTCCAAAGTCAAGATAGAGGCGCAGGGCTTTCACGACCAAATCTGTGTTAGAACCTCACATTGACAAAGAGCTTGGCTGCAATTGCTGCCTGCAGAAAAGCAATTTGGGAAAGACACTGTAAAGATAAGGTTAATGGAATTTTCCTAAAACCAACTCCTAAGGGATTCTCTGTTAAAGGAAGCACTTACCACTCTCTATCTCACTTTCAGTTATGAGTCTTACATATTTAGACGCACTCCTGACATTATAAAGTGTGACAATAATAAGCAGCCTTCCTTGAACTCTTAAAAATTAACCAGTAAAGAGATTCAAGTGAAACATCTTAAAATATCATTATCCAAATAGCAGAGCTACTTCTGACAAGGAGACGTTCTATATGTAAATCACAACAAACTAACTGTTTGTATTAAAGGCAGAACAGAAGTTCTACTTCCCTTTTTATTCAGTTTGAGATCTCCATCTGAGAAGAACCTTAGCAGAAAGATAAGACAGCAGAGCAAAAAAATTCACAGTAAGTAAAAGTAATAGCTACTATGACAACTCAAAAGACGACAGTGTAATGGTCAGAAACTAATATTAAGGTAGAAGACAAATTAGAGAGACTGCAAATGAATGACCCAGGTCACTTGGACCTAATGAACTAGGTTAAAAATGAGCTAACTTTAGAGTATTTTTGTCATTACAGGTATCACAGAAAAATTTTAGAAGGAAAAAATTAAAAGCACACTTAGCAAAGAGTTTGTCAGAAAAGAATCCCCCCATGGAGAAGTGAAAATGTTTTGTTCACTTTAAGGGAATGCTCAAGGAAAAAGGCATACACTAATTTTTAGGCTCAAAATAAAAAATGATATGGTGTAGCTTCATGGAAGTTATGAACAACTTTGTGAAGGTTCATTGGTAGGAAATAGAATGGCATTATAAAGGGGTGAATTTAGACTTGGGAGCTGCAACTAAAAGTTTTTTGGGCCAAACAGCCTCTTTCTATTTCTGATTCTAATAACAAAACAGGAGGAGTTCATTTTAAAGTATTTTCTTTTCAGCTACCATTATCAATACCAGTCTGTAAGCCTTAGTTAAAAACATGGCTTTTATTTTCAAGTAAAATGGATTTGTTTTGCACAACAGCAGGCAACACAAACTCATCTAGAGGCCAAGCACCAAACCATGAAGTCCACTTTCAGCTGTGGCACATCGAGTTATTGTACATCCATCTCCCCTTAGTTTGTAACGGAACAACATGCCTCTGCCTTGTGTAGAGGGTGCCTTCAAGATCCTTCATGAAACTAGTTTCCTATATTATGTAAATCTCAGAGAAACAGCAGATCATGAAAGCATTGGAGCCGACGGCCAACTGGCTTTTTTGCACGGTCTCCCTTTCAGAAAGGGAGAAAGTTAGTTACTAGACGAGAACCAAATCTTACAAACCCCTTCCTCATGAAGCTTACCCATGACATTAAACATTTCTTTATACGTGGAATATCTTCTGGTATTTCTTAATCTGAATTGCTGGATTAATAAATATAGCTATAAATGGCTTGTGCCTTCATATTTCATATATCTGCAGCCACACATGAACAGTGTAACAGAATAGATAGGGTTGTATAAAACAATGCTCCTCCTCTATTTTTTGAAGAAGGACTCTTGATCTGTTCATTTAGCAGGACGATGCAATCAATGATCCCAAGCTTTCTGCCATCCCCCCTGTGAGTTACACAGCTTGCCTTCCCTCTAACTTATTGAGCAAGAAGACAAAAAATGATTATTTCATCTATAATTCTATCTCTATTGCTATGTGAAATCTATAAAGATATCCCAGTTCAGATTAGATTTTGAATTTAAGGTTATAGGTGCTGCTTTGCAACAAGGCAAGCATTTTTTTTTTTTTTTTCGTAACCTTGCCTGTGGTAGTTTTTTTTTT
The DNA here is from genome assembly GCA_032466555.1 of Tinamus major. Classification (NCBI taxonomy): domain Eukaryota; kingdom Metazoa; phylum Chordata; class Aves; order Tinamiformes; family Tinamidae; genus Tinamus; species Tinamus major. The sequence goes on along the minus strand of JASSRY010001105.1, from coordinate 1,045,222 downwards.
TTTTTTTTTTTTAGAACATGCAGGAGAGCTCCATATGAACAGAACAGCCACGTTAGCCAACCTGCCAATCTAGACACTAATCCTCTACACATCTCTACCGTCAGGAGACAGATACCTGGAAGCTGGTATGCAGGAGATAAAAGAGAAGAGTTGGACAGGAACCAGAAAATGTTCAAAAGAAAAACTAGATACATATGTCCAGACACATTTTCCTCCAAAAAATTCTAAAATGAATGATACAGAAGAGTTTTGACCTCCACAGATCCAAGAAACAAATCTGCACGAACACTTTAATTTGCTATTGGTGGTTTCGTCCAAGGTGCACTATTTTGTCTTCACTCTACTTAGAGACAACAAAACCACAGTGTTCACGAAAGCAGAAATAACAGCGTTTGTTCATTTTGAGACATATCAGTGACTATGGAAAGCAAATTTAACTGTTTAAATCAATACGTGATAATTTTATATCCAAGTCTTTACCTTCACATGGATACATTAAAAGATTGGATGAGCAACAATAGCTTTGTTACCTGCAATTTGCTGGTCATTAGATATTAATTATGTTCTTGTTTTATCCACTGCAAAATGGAGATACAAAAAAATCATTGCAACTCTTCTCTTGCATTCTACTGCTCTCTTACACAGCCCTACATTAACATTAGCTGAGTAGATTTAAATATTCAATACAGATTTAAAATAATTCAATACATGTTATCTCTTGTTAGAAGTTACCTTCAAATAGACACCAATTTTATTATCCTCATTTCTGCCAGCCACTCTTGATCTGCAGCATACACAGGCAGTTCATACAAGTAATTTGATAATCAAATTTGAGTTGTTTTGACCAAAAACACAGGTGATGAGAAATGCTCATGCTGACTCCTTAACTTTTTAAGATCAGCTTCATTTTGTAACTGTGTATAAGAATACTTGGACTTATGAATGAGAATTTTGCTTTTTTTTTTTTTTTGAATATTCTTTCAATGCTTTCTTAAAATTGGCTGTTTCACTAAATATTCCTGCCAGTGAAGTAATTCGCTAGAGTACTGTTGGAAAGCAAATACAGAAGGGGTGTGAACAGAGTTGAAGAGAATTCATTTACAAATTAAATGGATGGCGGAGGAGGAGCTGCATTCAATGAACTCAACAAAGAGTGTCACAGTAAATACAAGAACATTTGGCAGGAGTAACCTTGGCAAGACTCGTAACCTCAGTTCTGCAAAGGTATCCGTATATGTAAGCTCCCAGCTCCGCACAGATCGTTTGCTACACCAACAGATGTAGAATTGTCCTATTAAACAGCTTGCAGAGCCAGAAGACCAAATTAATACTAACATTTGAAACTAGAACTGAGATAGCTTTTGCCATTGTATATAGAATGAAATAACATGAAATTGTGTTTTAGTCTTATTTTCTCCCTTACTAAAAAGGGAGCAGGTGATACCAATATTGAATATTGTCCTGAAGGCTGTGGAAGTACAGGACACAAGTGACATTCTACATTAGCTATAAGCTGCTACAAGATATTTATATTTCAACTCTCCTATTTAGGCAAGAGAAAGTAGGAAAAAGACTGAGGGAGAAAAAAACAGGCAACTTTTTTCCTAAAAATCATTAAGAAACTGAGCAGTTCAGCTTAGTTCATATTTCATGACAGCAGGAAAGTCCATCCCCCTGGTTACAGGCAGCTACCTCAGAAAACACTTCTTCCTCTCCACAGAGACCATATCACTGATGCCTATCCCAAATTGCTGGTTGCTCACCCATCCTAACCACGTACAGATTTTATGCTAAAAGAGTGGATTAAGTTAACTCTTATCTCCCCACAGGATTTGCACATGCAAGGTCACCGCACCATATACCCTTGCTACATGTTTAAGTGCTTCACTCTATTTACAAGTAGTAGTTCCAGATATTATGCTAAATAATAGAGCAAAACGCTGGGGGTACAATCCAGCCAAGCACACTCATATGGAAAAAAAAGGAAGTGGGAGTTTTATAAACATCATTATATCCAGGAAATGCATCAAACTATAAAAACAGTTTTATTCAGATCATACAGTAAAGGCTGCAGAGAATATTCATTCATTCAATCCTTTTTATTTTTCTTTTTTCTTTTTTTTTTCTTTTTTTTTTTAAATTTCTCCTCCTGAATAATCCCCAGCTACTCCAAAATTTCACACGATATTTTTTAATAGAGCATCCTGTCCAAACGCAACATGCTTGAACTAGTCTTGCTCTCTGCAAAGGATGAGACGAGGGGCAGTAGTTCGTGACACACACCAGGCCTGTCCATCCTCCCACACCCTGTCAGTCAGACATAAGCAAAACTGCCTCCTTCTACCACCCCCGCTACACCCATGACATTTTCACCAAAAGTCCTAATGTGAGGCAGCTCAAAATCTGTGTTTCTACATGGATTTTTATCATTTGGATGACATAGGTGGGGACCCTGAACTCAGGTTCAGCTACGCCTTTTCTTGGTTTCAGATGAAAAAGGGTGTGTTTGTCTCAAAATAAACATATCTCTACCAAAGTAATAAGATGCAAAGAGTTAGTCTTGCAGGAGGAATGAACATCAATATGTGAACTGATATTTATACACACACGCATATATATGCGTATGCATGAATGAGAATTTCTATTAGGTATGCATAAGTTCTAAGAGAAAACCTACATCCTTCTTTGAGCTACTTAATATTAGAAGAATTAAGGGAACAATCAGAACAAAACAGTAGAGCTGAATCACAGTTTTAACGTCACTTTCTCAAGATACTATCTTCAGTAAAAGCTATATTGCTATTTTCACAGAAATAGAATTAATTCAGTTAGTGAAGATGAATTCAGATAGTAAAGTACTATCAACATGATTCACTGGATAGAACCATTCATCTAATCAGTAACAGGATTTAATAAACATTTGATTGACAAAATATTTTGCAGGTTAATTGGTAAAAAAGAGGAGATAAAATAAGGTTGTAGTAAAAACTGCTACATTTATATTTCTTTTAATGCACACCAGGAACCAAGTCCTCTTTCCACCTCTAATGTGGATCACGGATTTTGGCAGTCTATTCTATATTAGCGTCCTCAGCTGAGTCAGCTGTTTGGTTCATTACAGACCAGAGCAAAGGTACCACGATATCGTAGGCAGTAGATATGAACCAGCTAAAGAACATTCAGAGAAACAGAGAATGATACAACATGACAGTACAGAGCTATTCAGAGACACCCTTTGATTACTCAAAGCATTGCAGAGAAAATCTATCTTCCCTATACAGCTTCCAGAATATCATCAAGAGAGATCTAGCATAATTATACGGTAGATGGAATCTCATTAATGACAATATACTTGAGCTTTCTATGAAGTTATTTTTCTACAATAGAGAAGCTTAGTTATAGTTTAGATGTCTAACACCAATTCATTAGTCTAGTTTCCAGTGATTTACTACGCAGCACTGTTTAAATCTACATTAGACATCAACTCTTTACTCTGAATGGAGATGTGATGCCTGGATTACTCAAACTGTGTCCCCGTCCCTCTCCGGGTGGGCACACACTGTCCAAGACACTGTCCTATTTGGCCAAAATGGGCCAACGGGCTGGTGTGTATGGAAGGGGAAGGAGGCCAGCTTCCAGACAAGTTAGAGAAGATAGTATAGACCGTGCTTCCCCCGCCCCCAGTTGGAATGGCCAAAGAAGGATTTGGCCCATACTGAGTTTGAACCGGGTTTCAGAGGTGAAAGCCAGTATAAGATAGTCCCTATGGCTATGAAGTTCACTGCTTTGCTGGTTTATAGAAATCCTATTAGCAGCATGATTGAAGGGTCAAAATATAACATATCAGACTGCTGGAAATGCTCCATCAGACAAGTATTTCACACCAGAAAGATATTCCTTAGTCATGTTGTGCTTAACCAATACAACATTTAGCTTACCACCAGCATAACCACTGTGCTTACAGCACAAACAGGACACGCAGATGCATGGAAGAATAAAGGATAATAAAATCTTCTTTTGCCATTCTTCTCCCTTTGAGGTTTTTAAGGTTTTAAAGTGCCTCTATAAAACAGATGCTAGGCCACCTTTTCTCATCATCACAATGAATTAGTATTTACGTGGTCCTCCGAATTACCTAACTTATATAGCATATGCAAACAATAAATTTGATTAATAAGATTTTGTAGATTTTTATACCTTTTCTCTTAACCTGCATGTTTTCTATTCAGAGGTGCCTGCTTTCTGGAAATCGTCTTAGTACATGCCTTTTTAAGCTGCAGATATGTGGCCTAAACCAAAGTCCACTGAAAGACCCCTGACGGCATCACTCCGTGTTAAACACATTTCCTACCTGAAACAAATATTATCCCTGGATTTCAAGTTCTAAAACAATAATGTGAGCAGATTTTTGAAATTTCATACAACCCCCAAACTCTGTTTTTTTTCCCTAGATCAGCCTACTGCTGTGAAATCCATGCTCCATTAACAACCATGAGATTTGGGAGATACACTACAGGAGACAACCGAAATCAGTGCAGATTTGGACTTAATCTACTTCTTGACTTCGAAAATGGTAATCAGAAATCTTCCAATTCAAATTTGAAAAATAGCATTATTTATCCAAAAGCTCATTTTGCAAAAATTCATTTTCTTAACCTCTCTCTCTCTATATATATTTTTATAAACAAACTATAAGTTCACTTCCAGTTGAAATACCAACACACAAATCGGTATCTGAAGCTCACGATTACAGTTGAGCTATGGAAATTCATTATTGAAGTTGGCTAAACTAGGACCTAAAAACCAAGTATGAAAAGCCAGTCTTAGTTGATTTCAGTATGAACAAATGCAGAATTCCTTCAAGAACAAAGTGGAAATGCTATCTGGAGCTTGCATTCCAAAGCACTTGAACTACCTAAAGTCTACAATATGCTTTTCAAACAGAATGTTCAAAATAAGCACTAAATCTACAAAGCACTGAAAAAGGAATAAATTAAAAAGAAGAAATAGGTCAGGTATAATAAGGCATTGCAAAAAAAAAAAAAAAAAAAAAAAAGTAAAACAGGGCAAAATCCTCATGAAGTGCACTTTGCAAAAGAAACAAGACATCTAAATGAAAGGATTTTTAGGTACATAAAGAGAAAGGGAACAAGGAAAGGAGCACACAAAGTAGTGCAGAGATAAAGATAATCTTAGTATGATTTAAACAGTATGTAATTAGGAACATATAAAGGGAGAGCTACAAAGAGCTACCTGCATTGTTGAAATCATGCCCCATCACAGTGCAGATAAGCAATAAGCAGGAAATTTCCTTCAGCACATTCCACAGATCAGGTATCTTGCATACAGTCATGCTTTGCAAACTAGCCAACATCTTCTATTCTGTATAACCAAGTACCAATCAGGTAACCCATCTAATCATAGCCTAACAGGTGAAACTACCGTATGCCAAAGCAGGAGAAATCATGGGCATCCTTGCAGTATTAGAGGATTGGGCAGGACAGCACAACCAGACAACACTCCTCCCATTCTCTCATCAGTCACCCTGTGATTTGTACCAGTCTGATCTGGAGACATTTCTACCTCATGTCAGAAAATAGAGATCAGTCTAATTCCAGCCTTGATTCCAGGACATGCCAAACAGAAATGCAGAGTTTTAAAAACAAAAGAGAACTCCATGCTCTGTGTCCTCTTTTCTGCTACCATATGTGGTCCGTCATTAACACTTAACAGAAAACTAAGAATTTCCCAGAGATAAATACTGAAGATCATGAATGAGTGGGGAAAAAAATAATTTCTTCTTGGCTGCTAACTAGGAGACTAAGGGAAATCCTAGAACATCAGATTAATACAATATGGAGGGCAACTTTAAAGTGACTAAAATGAAAAAAAAAAAAAAAATCAGATCATTATAAGATTTTACTATCAGATTTTTTTTTTTCCAAATCCCCTTCTATTAATAACATCATGGAAAACAAGACTTGTTTTGTTGCCCATAAAGACTGAAAAGATCAAATAAGCTCTGCACAGTCTAACTTTAATTATTTTTATTTGCAGTAAGTGACAAACCATGTTATTGGTGCTGAAAACACTGAAGAATTTCCCTTAGGATATTAGGATTCCTCCTGCCCGAGACAAAGACTCCCATTTCCTTGAACCATTAATTTAATATCCCTTCTTAAAGTGCTCTTAAAGAATTGCAGCGCTACACTGCACTTGCCTGAAAAATGCTTTCAGAGCTGAGGCCCTGGAACAATTTTTTCTTTTTTTTTTTTAATGTATATTTTGCTGTCAAAAGTGGAGTAACACTTACTCCATGGAAATATCTTTACTCTAGAAGACTATCAATACCACTTGATACATGTCTGCAGGGGTAGGTATTGGGTAAGAAGAGTACAACCAATCAAGCAACAATATAATGGCAACAGAAAGAAACTGTCTGCTCCCAACTGGGACATTTTCAAGAGAACTTACTAGCACAGCCCTGATGTTTGCTTAGACCATATCATGGATCTCTAGAAATCACTATAAAACCATTTTATTGCTGTTATTTTATTGGTCTTTTTTTCTCTCCCTCAGCATGTTGCTTGCCATTTTTGCTTTATTCTCCTGAAATCATCCTAGGTTGCATCTCCCCCTCTCAAGTATAATTTAAAAGCAATGATATAAAACTGATTTCTTAATTAAGAATACCTTCCCTAATGAGCACTGAAAAGAGCACGATTGGTAGCCCAGTCATCATTGCTGTCCACGTACAGTTCACAGCCCGTGAGCCCTGCGCCATTTTCATCGGGTAATTCCCTGCAGCACACAGCGATGCTGCGCGGAAGAGACACCACAAAGGCATCCGTCACCTGCAAGACTCCGTTAGGAAACCTTCCCAACTAGCCAAATCCTGAAATACAGTGATGGGAAACATGAATGTTTCCTTCTCTTTAAATTACAAAATTCCATGAGTTTCAAGATCTGAATAGCCTAGCAAGTTGTCTGATGGATAGTACAGCTGGTGGCTCTATTGCATAATATGGTACATTTGGTTCTATACCGACAAATTCAGCTTATACTACATTTAAAATAGCAGTCATAGAAAACTTCTCTAGTTACCTTTTCCTAGTTTCCAGTATAATTATTTATTTATTTTAGGAATCCAATCTTTTTTTAAATATTCAAAATGGACTTTCCCATACGTCTGCGCAGACAGCAAATTGATTAAACACAGCTCCTATTCCCAAAATAATCCTAATGGAAGAGTTGCAACCCTAAGAGTTAATTCTTGAAAACCCCAGGGGGGAAAACAAACAAAACAAAACTTTCACGTGGAGGTAATCAAACATTAGGAACCTTTATGTGCATGACAAGAAATAAAATATTTTATAACTACAACAGTTTGTAACAGATACATGACAGGTATCACCAACCTGATATCAAAATACAAATTTGGCATTGTTTGGCCTAACATATCTCATGTGACATGTTATCCACATGACATACACAACCGGTTCTTGTGACCTATGAATATATGCCCATTCTTAATATATAGGTGCATAAATACACACCTTCTGACACATATGCATAGATTTTTTTTTTGTCTCAACTTTCATTTCATTTCTTTCATCTCTCTCATCACAGATGCACAGACACCTCAGCCCAAACGAAATAATTCACTGCTTGAGTTTCTTTGGTTAGAGACTTGAGCTCAAACCAGTGATTTCTTTTTCTTCTGTGTTCACATCTGTATTTTTTTCTCTACAGGATTTAAAGCTTGAGAAGCATGAAAGATAGAATGAAAATAAATTTGAATTCTATATTACAATAAATGTGAATATCAAAAGATTCTTTCACAGCTGTGTGACTGCTAGCATTTGTAAAGAGTCAAAGAATCCTGAAATATGAAAAGGCAGAAGCACAGTTGGTTTTTCAGTCAAGTGTATGCAGAAAAAGAAAAAGAAAAAAACCTATAAGAACAGCAAGAAGGTCTAGGGGTGGGTGACAGGTAAAACCTATTTCCTTAATTCAAACAGTCATTTCTAGAATCACTTGCACAGGGGGTTGATATGAAAGATTGACATATTCAGTTCTGCTCTTTAAACTCTGGTTTGCATTTTACCAGAAGTGTAAGGAAGAAGATAAAAGATGTCCTTCCTTATTCCTTATTTAATTGAAGTGCCTATTTAGGCTGACATTTAATAAAAAAAAAAAAAAAGATACAATTTTCATATGGTTATTTGTACTACTAGAACATCTAGGATTTCTAGTCATAAACCAGAACCTTGCTGTAATAGCAGTTCAGGTGCTGAGAAATAACTTACTGGACTTTAAACATGTACCATATTCTGCAGCACTAATGGTGAGAATGAGACTTCTTCATTCCCCCCAGGAATTTCCTTAATCTGCTGTGCAAAACAGATAACAAAAAGATCACTCCTTGCTACAAAGATCCTACCTTAGGAGAAAGAAAAACAAGGCATGGAGACTTAGTGAGATGATATTATTGATTTAACAATATCTACTCCTCTCCTGGGGACAAATGTGGAAATGTGGACGCAATAGAAATGCCTTTTCACTATTCTCCCGAAGTATTTCAAAAGAGGGCAAGTTCTTAATAAAGTGAAGCATAAGGGCAGATACTAATGGAAGGCTGATGACTACGATGAAGGCTCTGTGCTGTCCTCTCACATCCGTTGCTTTTTCCCCATTTCCTCATCTCTTGCAATCCACAAACCCACTTATATAGATACAGATTTACTCTAAAATGCTAATGTCATGGATTTCTCCATTCTTTGGGCCTGATATTACCCATTAGAAAAGCTAGTCCCTTATTGACTAAACCTATTAATTGCACAAGAAAGGTTCTCCTGACCTGCTTGAGAACAGAGGAGGTAGGAGACCCATGTGGATCACTAGAGCAATGAGGAACGGGTGTTATCCGTTAGCTCCGGGCAGCTAAGGATCCGCACAGCAGTATGCAAGCCCAAACAAAGCAGGCACCAGCAACCACCTTAATAAGTTGGTTTTCACACAACAGTTCCCATTAGACAAAATAACAACCTGAAAAAAATGGAAACCATATTAACAATAGCCACAGAGTTTAACCAATCCCAAAAGCAAGGCACAGTCAAAGCTGTTTTATATAGCAACTAATAATTTAAGCTGTACAATACATAAATTTGAAGGCTCCTTTGAAACATTTTATAATTATAGGTTGGTATAGCTGGGAGAGAGTTTATTCATTTGAGACATGCCACGTGTTTGTTAAATATGGCTCCTTGTTCATTTATTTCTATCATTTTAGATGGGTTACCTAAAATAAATTTTTAATAGATAAGTGAAATGGTTTCCTATTTGCTGGCTCACAAACAACCATACACATACATCTGTTTCCAAAGAGCCACCCATTTTGGTCCACTCTTTCTCTGCTAAATCAAGTGCCTTTAAGGGAGCAGAACAGCTATCCCTTACACAACAGAATTTGACTGGTAAGCAGAAACAGTGTCTTCTTGTGTGTGCGTGTCACCAAAAAAGGTATCATATGGAAATAGCATAATTGTGAAAATATAAAGGTTAATGTCAATTGCAAGAGACCATATTTGATCTGGATATTCCATGGGCAGTTTGCCCTTTGGATACACAGCTACTTTAACTATGAAAAACTGCAGAATGTAAGCTTTACACATACTTTACTTTTTCCATGTTAGACCCTGCTAATGTTTTCACGGACAAAATGTGAGCATTAACTGACTGTGTTTGGACCTAAAACTGGATAGAAATTACAGAGTGAAAAAGGTTATTCAGCCAATTAGCCCTTTTGTTATATGAAACCAAATGAAACCAAAGAAGCCACTGCACTTCTTTTTTCAAAATATATTTTAAGGCATTTGGTATCTTAACTATGTCAGTTGCACTTATGAGGGAACAAAAAAGACCACATATACACACAACTCACAGGCAGACCCTGCTCCTTACCCTCCTAGGCAAATCACAGATACGTGATCGAGCAGCACAGTGTAAAGGGATACTCTTCACAGTGAAGGCTCTTAGGTTGTTGAATTCTGTATGCTGTTTTTGTTCATCTACATAAAAATATTTCTCTTCCATATTGCATGCTACCTTAAATGATATACACTCACGATAAAGATGAAATAACATAAATCCTGTATCAACTTCAGGAATGCAGCAAAATGCAGTATAGTCAATGCATGTTCCCATGAGTGACTTGAGCACTGCCCCCTTCAATTAGAAGGGCTACCAAGAAGAGAGGATCCATGTGTGCAGAAGGAACCCACCACACAAACCCAGGTTTTGCTTGGCTTCTCCTCAGCTCTGTTACATGGCTTCACAAGACGCAAAAACTGAAAGCTCATCTAGGGCATCCTCACTAAATACATATCTCTAAAGAGCCGAAAAAGCAAAAGGTCAGAGGTTGAGCTTTTGACAGTCCAAGGAACATATACAATTATTGAAACTCCTAAATTTATTACCATATATTCAACTGGTTTTGTATTTTTTAAACAATAATTTCAAAAAAAAAAAAAAGATGCAGATGCATTTGTATGGGAAAGATAAAGTGAACTATGTCAGAAAAAAACTCTTTGTAGTAGATCTTCAGAATTGCTCTGTATTTTTTTTTATTTTATATCCAGTTTTTGAAGACTTACTTAAAGTCTAAATCCTGAATCAGCTTTTATGAAACTGGCTACATCAAACTAAGCTGCTCTCAGTGGGCACATCATTTGAAGCTACTACTGCCAGAAGAGAAGCTGTCTTTTTAGAAATGTATTTTAGCTAACTGCCTTTTTTTTCCCTTGACCAATTCTAAATCATCACCTCTTTTAAATTTTATTCAGCTTTAAGAAAAAAAAATATATATCCTTTTGCTTGCGAACACCTTGCACACTGTGTGAAACAACACTGGCTCTACTATCATAATGCGCTGTCCTCACTAACCCTTCAGAATATTTAAACATTCCCCAAAAGCACCTGGAATTAATTTCAGTCCCTGAGCTGGGTATCAGCTCCAAGCATGCCATGTAAAGCTGATTTATTCATCCCCTCCCATATGAGCTGTCCTTTCCACAGGTGGCCTCCCCACACGTCTGACGTGTGTGCTCCACAGCTACAGGCATCTCCCACTCAACAGCATTCTCTTTGTGGAGTTAGAAAATTTAAAAGCATTAGAAATGTAAAGGCATATATAGATTAAAAGGAAAAAAAAAAAAAAGCTATCAAAAAGCTATCAAACGACTCCATGATTGTATGCAGCAAGAACTGACACTGGAGATTCCTTCTGTCCACAGAAGAGAGAAGAATCTCAAGCCTGTGGCCTACATTACAAATTCACTGGTCCCTAGGCAGGCAAAACCGCAGTCCCCCCCTGCAGCCCACGCAGCCCTGAAGCCACCAGGAGCCAGAGGAGCAAAGCTACCCAGGCACCTGACCCCTGAGCATCGCGTGTTCAACGTGTCACACAGCAGAAAATGGAGCAACGATAGCTGGAGAGTATTTCTAACCTACACATTATGAAAAATAATCATATTTTAATTCATATGCTCAAATGTCATGCTCAAGTTCAATTACTTCCTCCCTTAGAATTTTTTAAATATGCAAAAAAAAAAAAAACCCACCAACTTTCCTGACATTTTCAGAACACTAGGCTGATCGTTATACCTCATCAGTAACTCATTTAAAATAACAATCACTTTTAAAAGTTATTCTGGGTTTCTGTTACTTTCTTACAGTTGAACATGAGTTGTAAATGCTACTAATGATATTTCCAACTGGGATTTAAACAACCTGTTTTGCAAACCCCTGCTCTTTCTACACCAAATAATTTCAAGTCTGCCATCAAAATACACAGCACATGCAATAGCAAAGGAGGCATGAGACCTAGGCTAAATCATGCATGGTTTAAGACAGGATCAGAACCAAATTTGGCAGCCTCTGCAAGGCACCTGACGACCCTGGGAGCCGGCCCTGGCTGCTAGCAGGGTGATGTGCACAGACACCCAAGGTGGGACCGCGCAGGAGCGAGGGACGCGCAGGGGTGAACCCCTCGGTTGTGCTTGCGGGAACGGGAGATGGTTGGGTCAAACGGCGCAGGGCAGCGTCTTGCCAGAAGTGGAGAGCCAAGAAGCTTCCTGCACCACTTCAGATCTCACAGTTAACCAAATCACATGCAAATCCCTTCTGGAAAAAGAGGGGTGAACATGGAGCAAAACATGGAGCAAAACAGAATATTTGCACAACACAGTCCTACAGCACCTGAAATGTCTTTTCATAGTTCTAACAGCATAAATACTCTTCTGTATCCAATAAGGCTTTGTAGTATCTGAGGCTTGGATTTATGTGACTAATATTACCATTAGCTAGATTTAGGATTCCTGGTTATTTGGGAAGATACACAAATTGCTGTGTAGCAGTTTAGTTGCAATGTGATTGCAGCCAATGATCATTGAAATGCACAGCAGCAGCAAAATACAAACACAGCCATTTGTTTTCCAGCCAATCTGATTTAAGCGTAATTCATATTACTGTAATGAGGGCTGCTCACTTCCTGTCCTTTTGGAAATCTCTACATTTTCTCAAGGGCAAAATTGTTTTCTAAATAATGTCTATCTGCATCCGGTCTTTTCTACTGAAGCACTTCATAAGAATGAATTAAAATAGAAGTTATTCACACATTCTCATAATATCTTCATGTTATCTAAAAGACTACAGCCTTCTAAATCCCAAAACATCTCTCCAAGTCACGCACTAATTTATTAAGGGTCAAAAAACTTCTTCAAGTCAGAAAAACATAAAATACAATAACAATCCACAAATAAATAGGTGTGTATATTCTACCTACCTATTTAGATTGTAAAAAGTATTCTAAAAAGTTCCAGGATGTATTGAATTAAAAACAACCCTAAGGTCAGTCATTAAATATATACATGTAAGTATACATAATCTCTCGCTGGGGTCCCAAGAACTCCCTAAGAGAACAAATCTCTGCCTAGTGAGTTATACCAAAGATAAAGTTTGCCCTTGCAGACAGTATATTTAAAATATACATATATATTTTGCTAGTCTTCAGTTATTATTTGACAGATAAACTTTGCTTTTCGTCTTCGTCATTAGCAAAATTAACTCATTATTTAATAGCTCACTTAATTGTAATAAAAAAAAAAAAAAAGTAATTCAATTAGCAACATTATTGAATATATCACCTATTCCAGTAAAATGGTAGCAAAACATTAAAATATTTTTCTGCATAATGAAATCCGACTTCTTAAGAAGAAGTCCAAAGTGCATTCCTGCCAGCCTGCAGGATCAGGGACTGGCAGGATGACCTTGCTGCAGAAGCCCAGGCTGCTCATGCACAAACAGCTCCCGCCTGCCCCGAGGGCAGCGGGGCAGGGAGACGCAGCCCAAGCAGCCGCTGCTCCCTCCCTGCTCCCTCCCTGCGGCAGCGGCTGCACCAAAGCGCGCGGCCGGTCCGGAGAGGCTCCGCGCGCCCGGCCCTCAGCGCGGGGGTTCGCAGCCCTCCCTGCTGCCCCGGCGGGCACAGGGCCAGCTGGCATCCAGGAGGCTGCACCGTCTTCGAGGGCTAAAATCCTTTTACGAAATAAAAGCAAAAGGAGAAAAAAAAATCTTATATAACTAGGAAAATCCTCCGCTTGCCTTTCAATCTAGTAATGCTTTTACTGGCAGAAAGTGTCACTTCAGCTCTTCTGTTGGGAGTTATTGACACTCAGGTATATCTTTTAAGAAAAGTGGTTAGGAAGGTAGATACAGGATCCATTAATAGTGAAAAACTAACTCCCCTGCTCAATACGAGTGAAGCTCGTGCCTTATCCCGCTCTGAGATTTAGCCACTTGCCCTTCCTTTTGTCAGGAAGCAGCTAAAAGGCACGGATGGTCTGTGAAGAAAGCATTCCTCTCTTGCCCAAATTGCAGTCAGTTAATCCTGGATTAGGGTCAGAACACCTCAGATGATATTAACTTTCACACCTCTGGGTCATGCACCTTGCCAGCTCATCACTGTCCAGCGGCTTTTAATTTTCATCACTCTATTTTGAGATACAATGTTCCTGTTCAATATTGAAATTTCCTCATTGCAACCTTGAATCCACTGATGGTCCCTCAAGGTGGTCAAAAAGCATTTTGGGTGGCAAAATTTAACACTATTGTTACATCTTACTATTAACTAATGCTACCTATAACTTTTAACACTACTATGACATATATACACATGCAATGCTTCCTCCAAATTTTGGTACCCGAGTGACCACACATTTTCAAAAGCCAAAAGA
>JASSRY010001105.1:1010148-1027000 GCA_032466555.1 Tinamus major | reverse complement strand
GACTCTTGGCTAGACTAGCCAAACACTTGATTTTCATCATATTCAAGTACACACATGTATGCAAGGCAGACCACATGAGTCTTATGCTTTCAAGATCTGCTGCATCAACCATTTTTAATCCTTCATACATTCCTAATATTTTTCTAAATAAGATGACAAATTGCCTCACTCGGCGGTAGGAACTGCAGTGAAGAAAGCCTTCCTTTTTAGAGCATAACCTCCTGTGCACACCACCAATCTCTGCTTCGGTACAGTCAAACTTAGCCATATTTGTTATAGACGCCTATTTACATTTTGTCCTTACTAAATGCTTCCTATGATTACACAAGTTGTTTATTCTTACAACTTTTATTATCCACTTATATGAGAAACACTTCATGTTTTACCTAAGATCACGTTCTGACTCAATGCAAATCCCTAATTTCTAAGATAATTGCCTTGGACACCAAGGGTGGGACAGGACTGTGTAGATTTGGAGGCAGATTCAAGGGCAGGAGTCCCCTACCCTATGCACTGGGGTAGGGGCAGCCCACGCGTCGAGCACCGTGCGGCACGCGCTGCCGTGACCGCTGCCACGCTGCTGCTCTGACTGCACTCGTGTTTGCTCAACACCCTACACAAAAATGGTTTGAGGCAATGGGGTTTGCAAACAATTAATGCCAGCTGGCTGGTAATCTTCTCTGCTTCTTGGACAAGATGTTACGTTTTGTGCTTTGTTTTCTGTTGTTGTGTGTGTGTGTTTGTTTTAACTGAGAGTGCATGAATAACAATAAAGATTTCCTGCCAAGGAATGCCATTAGGAAGTAACTGATGCTTAGTTCAAAAACAAACTACACAAACAAACCCCCAGATCTTTTCAGTGGGAAAACCTACATTAAAAAAAGTATCCTGTTTCTCACTGCCATTACTTTAAAAAAAAAAAAAAAAAAAATTACCTGGGGTAATGGTTACAAATCCTCTATGGCCTTTACAACATAGTGTACATCACTGCATAATCTCCTAGTCCATTAAGTATTTCAAATTCCCAACGAGACTGTAAGAAGCACCAAGATACCCTTTAGTGTTGTACATAGAGTCCAAAAAAAAGGAAAAAACACCCTGTAGGGAACACTCCTAATCCACTCTTTCCAGCTCGCTGTGGCTGCAGGGCTCACGCTGGCCGCAGCGCGTGGCGCAGAGGGGACATGGGGGCACCGTGTCCCTACTGCAACCAGGGCTCTGAGCCCCCTCCTCTCTGTGGCAATGCCTGAACATTTTCAGCAGCAAATTTTCAGATTTGAGGGTGTTTTTTTTTACCACGTCATCCTGCAAATCCATGTTTCCTGTTTGAGCACCAAAAAACAAGCTGTACATGGACAACTACATACTTGGCTTTGCCATTTGGTTTGCTGGCATAGGCTTGCACTGTGCTGGTTGGGGTGGAAGAGCTTGTTAGATCACTAATACAGCACTTTTCATTGCATTATATTAATATTTCAACAACATTTTGGATATTGAATTTACAAACCTCACCTTAATTAGTTCTGTGGCAAATGGTTTCCATTTCAAGTATGTTCAGCCTCTTACTGAGGATACAGATGAAGAGGCAGCAGCAGAGATGAAGTATAAAACTACAACAAATTGGTAAGATTTTCTTCCTGGCAGTAACTCTCTTAGCCTACCCCTTTAATAGACACAAGTTCTATAAAACACCTTTCTACTTTTTGGAGAGGATACAATAACAGCTTTACCTTCTTTTGAGAAGGTGATCGCCTTCACTTTTGAAAAGATGATCCAGGCAGCAAATGAAAACTATAGATAGGAGCAGAAAAACCTTGCCTTTTCCTAAAAAAACAACAACAGGGGTGACAGGAGCATCATGTTACCAGTTCTGCTTGGGATTTATCTCCAGTCAACAAGGTGATCTATTCGCTTCTGAAAAACACATTGCTGGGATCAAGGCAGCGGTAGCACAGGGATCTTGCACAAAGCTCGAGTGCTTCTTGGAGACATTTCTCAAGAGCTGCTCCACCAGGTACTCTCTTAATCTTTTTAATGCTGCTTTTTTAACACATCCATACAAACTATTTTGAAGTCTGATACCAAGGATGCCAACCTATGCTACAAAGGAGGCATAGATAAGTCTTTTTTTTTTTTTTTTCCTCCAAATTTAGTACAACTAAGTCTAACATAACATTCAAAATTACAAACTTGCAGCTTAACATAAGAACCAAAAAGGCATCACCACAGTCTTTATATATTACAAAGCATTTATAAAACATACAATATTTTAGTCTACCTGAATATTCTCTGAAGGTTTGGGGATTGTGCAGATTTCAGATCCTACTTGAAGCACCTGTCTTACTATTTTCTACCAAATTCCTTTTGGACTTAATTTTCCTCAAGCTTTATTTTGATTACTTATATCAAGTTCCATGGCTGACACTTTCCTTGGTAATGGAATTCTAACAACAGTGCAGAGCAATGAACAAAAATACAAGAGACTTTTCTGTATATATAGTTTCAAAATAACACAAAATTTAGGATGCAACTTCGTCTTCGTACAGGCACATACATATATATATACATATGTATATGAAAATCAGGCATTTGAGTCGACGAAGAGGAAGGAAATAAAAACACACACAAAGTTCTATCTCTGTAGAGACAGAGCTACCATTAACTACTTTTTGCTTTAACTTCTTATATAATTCGTGCTATTCCCTTGTTTTTCCTTTGCTGCTATTCCTAAGACACTGACTAGTCATGTTCAAAAGAAAGATCAAATCCTGTTTTCACAAATCTAATACCAATTTTTGTTCCATGATATTGAGCCATTTTTTCCTCACTTTACGTCCACATTTTTGGAATGCTTATTGTTTTGATTTCTAATGAACACAACCATAATAATTAATATATCAAAATATTTTCACAAACACTTCAAGAAAGTAAAAGCCACACTATTATTCAAGAGTTATAAAATCTTTGGCAATGCTAGATTTTTTTTTTCAATCATTTAATGAAAAACATCAATAAAAAATAAGAATAAACTCTGCTATTAATCACTAATTCCCATTAATGAAACTGATTTGCATTCTGACCCAGGGAACCCCTTGCTATAAGCTCTCCAACTCTGTCTCTGCCTTCTTTGCTTGCTATAGGATATATAGATATATATATATAAAAAAACGTTCTAGCTTCGAGTATGGATAAATGTAACCCCATCAATTAAATCTTCTCTAGCATTTTTTTTCTGAAAAACTTCTGAAAAATTCTCTCAGAACGTTTTCTGAGAATTACTTTTTTTTTTTTTCCTCCTGAGAAACACTTGTTTCATCTGCATATTCACTTACGCCCCAGTACTCAAAGCAATTAAAAATACAATTCTATTCACATGCACAAGCTCAAACGTAACAGGAAGAAAGTTGTTAATAGTCTTAGAGTACTAAGACTATTAAAATGGTCTAATAAAGGGCAGTTTCTAAGATTGCTTCTAAACTTTTCAGGTCATTGGAACTAAAGCTAGTGAGGTCTCTTCAACTGAAAATCAACTTTCATGCTGCACTTTAAGCTTTCCTTTAATTAATATTATATTTCTTCATGTGAATTACTTCCAAGTTCACCCCCTCTAGGTACATCATCTGCCCTACAAACCCAAGCTAAAGCTGTGGGTGCTGTTAAGAGTGGATTTCTCCAGGCAAGTCTGAGAAGATGGGTTTATGTGTATAAAATTTTAGCCTGTTTTACTCATATCATTTCATACAGTTTTCATTGTAATAGGAATTTTTGCAAAAGCTAAAAGAACTATTTTGACAAAAAAAGTCTGATTATCAATTGCTAGCAATAAACTATTTGCATAATTATGTATAAATAAGTAAATTATGAGTCCAAAGAGTTCCCAACACATGTCATGGCAATCAAATAATTTCCATAAGAGCTGCTCCCAATTATCATTTTTGTGGTTGATCATTACACTTAACTAAAGCACTGGAGACGCCAACACTGCCCATGTGTCCCCAGCAAAGCAGGGCAGCGCATTAAAAGGAGCGAGCGTGCAGACCAGAGTGGTGCAAACGTACGCGTGAAGGGCCACCGGCAACCACGATAACTGTCCATCAAGCATATGGTCTCACTGTTTGCTATCACCAAGTCAAGATTCCAATAAATAAGGAAAAAAAAGCTTTCATAAAATTAAAATGTTAATACAGGTACCTTATATCCATGCTGGCTCTCCCTTTGCAAGCTCCCCAGCGTATGGCAGGCCCCTTTCTCAGCCTCTTCTGACCACAACGCTCTTCTGCTCCTCAGGGGCTCCATCCGGGCCCAAGTGGTCCTCCAGGACCTCTAAGTTATTTCCCAAACAAAACCAAGAGCACAGAGCTCTGCTTAGCCAAGGAAAGGCCCTAGCTGGCTAATGAAGATGAGGGACAACCTGGGGAGTTGAACAGGAGGAGAGGATGATGATGGAGCGGTCCCCGACTGCACGCTGCTCGGGGGCACAGCGACACCGGCCACCCCCTCGCTGTCGCACAGCTACAGGAGCATCACAAGCAGTCACGACACTGTTGCATCAGAGCTGGCAACTATGAGCAAGCGCTGTCGGGACCCACAGGCACCCCCACGCACCGACACAGCGCGGCAGTGCCCCAAAACACAGGAAACCACACTTGGAGCGCGGGAACACAGGACTGGGGACAGCAGCCCATTCTAATACCGCACATAGTCTACACACACCCAGATGTCTCTGCAAGACCACACTAATCCCATATACCTCAGCTGTATCTTTCTCTGTTTTTCAGTCTCCCCAAAAAACATTATACTGTAAAGGGAAAAGCAAATTTTTTTATTTTTATTTTTTATTTTTATTTATTTATTTATTTTTAAAAGAGACACTGTAGGGAGATGAACAGGAGATGCAGGGGGGGAAAAACGTGCACTGTACCCTTTCCAAAGAATTTTATTCTGCCCTAGCATGTTTCATTACCTCTCCAGGGTGCAATTTATCTGCTTTTGTACTTCCAAGTAGATGCAGTCCCTTTATACTCCCTTACCGTCTCCTACCACATCAGCGCCACTGTTAATACCTACAGTACGGCACAGAGTCAAAATGTTCAAATTCTGGTTTTATATTAATCATGAATTAAACTACAATGTTCTAATAAGTTGCTTTAAAGATTCAGGTTTGGAGCCCTACATTCCTTGAATATACCACATTTGCTCATAAGCTTTTTTGTCTACAGAGGACATAAATTATTAGCTTATTTTATAGAAGTCTAAAATAAATGGTGAGAAGAAAAGAATCTGTCCTTAGAAATAGCACAATCACATTTTAGTGCACTATCATTTGTACTGGTAATGCTGATCATACGATGCTTTCACTTAAGGTTTATTTTTGTGACTGAAATGCTTTCATGACAACACATTCAAACAATTTCTCCACTTCACACAACATTGCGAGATAACTGCATGCACTTCAAGTGACTTTTGATATGACTTTGCAATTGTCAAAAATACAGCTACATGCTGCACCCCATTGCAACAGCAGTGCCCATGAAAAATAATTAAATATATTTTGACTGCCACGTGAGCTTAATATGTAGTCACTGATCTCTTATCTCATTATTATGGCATTTCTAACAGACCTAATGTGGTTTTGTGTGCACTAAAATAAAAAAAAAGCTAAATTCCAGTGCCTTTGATATAGCATTGCTTTCTGTACCCTTAGTTGTTCAGGTTTAAATTAATTTTGTGAGCAGTATTAATATCTTTAATTTCTGCTCTGAAACAGAAAAAGATTGAGCAGTTTACAAGGCAAGACTTCAACACAACACGACGATTGCATCCTTGCACTGAAGGAACCATAGTTGGTGCACTCTTGTTGCTAGGATGGGTCAAGTGCAGATAGATTTGGAGAAAGAAATAACATCTTTTATTAGAAAAATGATTTGCCTGTGGAGGGGGGCAGGGTAGAGAGACTCACTTATGCACAAAACCCATTCTTCAAATCCTAGAGAAAAAAAATATATGAAAAGCTACATACTGGCCAGGAACACTCATTATAATTACTCATCCAGAGGTGAGAGAGAAAGGGTGGCCGACACCTTTGGAGTCAAGAAAAACACTGCCAACACGGGTTACATAAGGGCAAAAGCAGTAGCTTTTGTATCAGCAAGTTATTTCTGTGACCAAGGTTACGTCTCTAGAATTAGCTGTAACCACTATTTCCAACATCATTGCTGAAGTGTTATCAAGAATTTGAACTAACCACAACACCTTTGGGGGATGAAAATGGCAGCATATACAGTGACTCAAAGCTTCAGCTTGCAGCTCAACAGAAAATGTTTTCTATTTAAGCTAAAGCTTCAGTGTGTGTTCTTAGAAGGAGAAAATTCATCAGCAGTAAAGAGATTGTACATCAGTGCCCATAACATGAATGTCAAGAACAAGGAGTGCACTGGCTTTTGAAAAGATCATTGCACAGGTAGATAACATTCCCTCTTCACAGATCACCAGAAGAAGGCCTAAGCATCAACGAATCCAATTTCTGAGGCCTTCGTTGGGACTACAAAAGCGGAGAGACTACAGCTCAAATATTGGGTAGCGCAGCGATGAGACTGTGCCATCCTGGGTCCCAGCATTTAAAAGTTATCTTTCCATAAGATGGGCTCAGGATCAGTGTGAAACTCTCCTCCGCAGTGAAAGCCGCTCGTGCAGGTAAAGCTCATGCGTCCTGGCATAACCAACTAGTCAGTGGGACTGACAGTATCAAAGCTCCGCTGACTTGCCTGTCAGGAGAAAGTTCTAGTTGCAACCTGGCCTAGGACTCTGTTCTCACACACAATGACACGCACATTCATTTGTAAAATCAAACAGAAACAAACAGAACACGCACACGCAAGGCCTGCTGTCTTTGAAGAGACACACATATGCTTCAGATCCTCAAGAGCTGCATTGCATTCTTGGTGGTGGTAGAGTTTTTTTTGTTAGCTTTTTAAACAGTTGCAATAGCTGTTATTTGAAAGCGCTACCAGTCTTCTTTCCATTTTCTACTTATGCAATTCCTTCACCATGCAGACTGTTTACCTTAGTTTAAAAAATAAGCACTAATAGCTCATTCTCTACTGCCACTATATTTCACTGATTAAAAACAAAAAAAACTACACCACAAATCAAGAAACAAGTATACGTTTCTAGCATCACCCAGTAAAATATACAACCAGGCCCCTACCAAGATCACAGTAAAGCAGCATCACCTTCCTACCAAACCACACGGGCAGCTGGCCTGAGGTCTACTGACCTTCCCGGGCCTCAAGTTGCCCTTTGGCAGCCAAAGGCTTTCAGGACTCAAGTAGGATTCAGAACAGCAAAACATAGGCTTGAAAACCTAATTTATCTAGCCATCTAAACCAATTTAGAATGCTCCACTGAAGCGATACTTGGACCCAATATTCTAATGACTTCTCCAGCTGCACATTTGAGAACTGAAACACCTTGATACTTCAATAGCTCTCTAGACTAAACAGTGAAATAAATTGGGAGAGAAATCCCTGTAAGCTCCCCATGAATTATTTAAGCAGAATCCACGCTCGTGCAGGAGGTCGGGACAGGGATACGCGGGCGGCGGGTTCACGCAGCCCTGCTCCTTCCGCCGCCTGCCAAGTGCCCTTGTGGTGGAGCCGCGGCGGACTGACAGCACAGGGTGAGCCAGGGCCGTCACTAAGACATAGCCAAGGCTTTGTATTCACACGCAGCCAACTTGCACTAATAACCTGCGCCAACAAGAGTGCATTCATGCTATTCTTCTGAACAGAATGGTTTAACAGCCATGGAAAAGGACACTGAACCCTGGTTGTCCTGTGGCAGTTATACAGTGAGAAGAAATTCATGGTCACAGAATGAGGAGGAGAAATGTTTGGAAGAAAAGAGATTTTAAAGAATGATGCTTCCAGGCAAATTTCTCCTTATAACCATATCAGAATCAGACCACAATTCTGCACCAAGCACTGGACATAGAGCAGGATGCCTTAACAGCTGCTACATGGCTACGGTACAGTCCTCACTTGCACAAAAACTGATAAAAGAAGGAGGGGACGTAAGGTTCAGTCATCTCAGCAACAGAGAGCAAATCCAGTTCTGGTGATGGAGACAGCACCTCCATTTCAGACACGCCAACAATAAGAGTGTTTAACCAAGCCTCCTCTGATTGACACCAATGGGACTATTTGCTGTGGTTTTGCCACCACTGAGGGCCCAGGATCATTTTCTGAAAAATGCATAGCCACAGCACGACTGGCAACGTCACAGGCTCAAGCCAGAAACTCCAGTACTTAACTTTGCTAGTCACTAGAGTCTCACAATTAGAACAGCAGGGTTGTAAAACTGCCAGGTTGAGTGAGATGCCTGGTTTCCATCAGACATGCGACCAAGTAATCAATGAGTGACCGACTCTCTGAAGTGCAATGTGTAACACACGTGAGGACCTGCCCCTCGCATCGAAATGTGATCAACGGTAAAAGACTTAAGATCCACATCAGAATCAAGAATATCACTGCCACTGCTTCCATGACAACAAAACATAATGTCATAACGCATATTATGATTTCATGACAGGGTGAGGCCAGTTTATCTCTTCAGCCATGAATACGACTGGAGAGCAAGAGGCATACTACTAATTTAAATATATGTATATATGTACACTATAAATAGAGGTGAAAAACTGGACTTGTTAGGTCCAGCTCATTCCTCTCTCAAGCAAGATTGAAACCTATAGTAATAATTTGTGCTCTGACAAGCTGTACCTAAGTCAAGCAATAAATAAATCAGGATTTTTTTCTGTAAGGAAATTAAAAAAAAAAAAAAATCAAAATCCAAAGACAACTTACTGGTACACATACAGAAACCCCAACACAGACCTGGATCACCAAGCATAAACCATTACGTAAAATCCTATTCATAAGCATACCAGACTCCAGAGCAGTTAAATTCTTTGCTTCTATTATCAGTTTTGGAAAGATACCCTTTCAAAAGAGTAAATCACCAATAGCTTGGCTGCCTTTAACTCTACCTGCTGGGATATTCTGTAGGGCTAGGGAGAGATGAATCCATCTCAACTTTCCTTTTATCCGCTTCCTCTGAATCACATACTCTGTTGCCTGTATTCCAGCCCTGAATATTTCTCCCTTTTACAGTCATATCCTGAGAACTTAAATTTATGCTAAGTTACCCTGCTTGCCTGAGCTGGACACACATTAATATACCAACATAGGTATTGCACTTTGACCTTACCTAGTTTTCTAGCTTGGGTAGATACAGTTTCTTTACTAAATACATACATAGCTCACATGTACCTTATATAGATTCAAATGATATTACACGTCTGTGTTACTGACATTCTGGGGGAGCCATGTCAAATACCGACCTCTGAAGATGGTCTCTCAGGTACCCCCACCTCTCGCTAGCTGGTACAAGGCACTCGGGCTCCTGTCTCATGAGCACAGACAGAGAGCAAGGGCGGAACGGGCAGCAGGACTCGACGTGCGTCAACAATAATCCGTGCGACCTACACAAGCCAACACAGCACAGTTACGCCAGGGACCCTGATGGAAACAGCACCAGGCTGGCACTTAATAACTCTGAAAGATGTCTCTACAGTTCAATTAGCTGCACATCTAACTGCCCGGTACAACACTAGGGCTCTGCTTAAATGCCATCCTCATGGCGAGGCATTCGTAATCACCTCAGCCACAGGAGCGGGTTTTTTATCGGAAGCTTATAATGACTAGTAATGTTGCTATCCAAGCAAGTCACCAGTGACGGCTACGAGCCATCCCTTCCTCCTCCTGCTATTAACTTAGAACTGCAACAAGGAAAGCACAATAAGCACAAAAATACCTTTATGATGGATTCCTCTCCTGCCCAGAGCCACTTCCACTGCGTGTCCCTCATCCTGGAAACGGGCAAAGACACTCACAGGATCCCTAAACACTCAGGCACTGAAGCAGTCACGATAGGACAGTGATAGTCACTCGAGTTTTATTTTAAATGATTTTCTAATGTCAGGAACATTACAGATTCTTTGTATAAGAAACATATAAAGCCTTAAGTCTTCTATTTTTCAAATTTAGTCGGAGGATTTCACTTCAATCGGCTTTCTCCACATCCTTTTTAGAACTATCTTTGGCTGAGTGGCTAAGACTGCCAGTGAATACATAACAGCAGTTAAGCAATAATTTCCCCCTAGGAGAAAATTACTTTTTGCATAGAATAAAAAGGAATTAAATTATTTGAGGCTCAAGAAATAAATTTTTCTCAACACAATGAATCTATTTCTTTAATTTATTATTTTTAGTGTAGAGAAAGGCTTTTCTCCAAATTATGTGTGTAATATAATAAAGACTGCATGCATAATTTTTAACCTTTCTGAAATAACTATGTAAAAATTATAAAAGCAGTTACAAGAACAATGTTCTTGATATGCACGGCCTAATTACATGGTGAGAACATTTGTTCCATTTTTTTTGCAGCCTGAAATTCACCTTTTTTTGTTTTCAGCAGGCATATGAGTAGCACAGCACACTTCTCAGGATAATGCAGCTGTCATAATAGGAATAGGTAAATTCTTATTATTTAAGATGAACTTATCTTTTTCTCAAAGCAAGTTTTATCAAATGTGACTCA
Organism: Tinamus major; assembly: GCA_032466555.1. NCBI lineage: Eukaryota > Metazoa > Chordata > Aves > Tinamiformes > Tinamidae > Tinamus > Tinamus major. Next base: position 1,016,344 of record JASSRY010001105.1, on the reverse strand, counting down.
TACAGCAAAAGGTCCTGTTAGAATATGAGAAATATTATTCCCTCTTTTAATATGTAACTCTCAAAATAATGCTACTGGATCAGACAACAATTATCTTACTTGTATCCAGCAGCAGTTTATTTCCTTTAAGTCCTATACTTAGCTGCAATTGCTCTCATATTTGCCAGAGGAAAATGTTAAAATATTAATAATCCAGTAACCTATTCCATGGCAATGAGTCACTGGTTTGAACTTTCATTTCAGTCATATGCACACAAAGAACTAAACTTTAATATAAGCACAGAAATGGAAGTAGGTACATTACAAAATGATATCAGGTCTTAATGGCTGCTATCACTGCAAAGTAACCAGCAGCAGCAGACATCACACAGTATTCAGCAGCACAGAAACAAGCCCTGCGTGTATTTATGTGCACTTCTCATGCAAGTGGCAAGTCAGCCACTGAAAAAATGCTGTTGTGAATTGGGAAAAGCCACAAAACCCAGAGTAGAGTTTCTTGGTATTTTTATGCATGAACTTTATGCAAAGAACTCAAGAAAAATGCCTACATAGCTTATCGGTGGGAGAGAAGGGAGAAAAAAAGACAGGATAAGTTCCCAGGACAAGCACCTCCGTGGTGAACCACCCGCATTGCAAGAGATGTGCATATAAACCCCAATCTGTTAATCCAAACCGCTCAAAAGGACGCGCACCGCCGACTGCCGGTGACGTTTCACATTATACCGGGGTCCAGGAGAACGACGACGCAGCGGCCGAGATTTCCAGGGAGTCAGGAGGGAAACAAAAGCCACCTTTGGTTTATTTGTGCTTTGCAGCACCTGAACTCCACTAACTCACTGTGATCCTCATTCTCCCTTATGCTATTACAAGGGGAGCATAAAACAATCCTGTATCTGGACTCTGGGCTCTCTTTTTGGACAGTTGAAGCTGCCGGCATTTAACATACCAAGTTCTAGGTTATTCTGAGTTGACTATGCCCAAATCAACTAACAAGGGTCCCACCTGTATCTATTTATATGGACCAAGGCCACAAAGACTTAGTAATGAAGCAATTAAAGTAACATAAATTTATTTTCAGGTCTTTAACCCTAAATTCTGAAAACGTTTCCCTTCAGTGATTTTTGAAATTTCCTATACAAAGGGACTAAGCCCCACTGGACTTTATGGTCTCTAATACCATAAAGAAATGCCAAGAAATCTTTAACCAAACACTTACTGCAACTTTACTTTGATGTTTTTCAAATTTATTTTTTATTTATTTTCCTGTAAAACTAGCAAAATCTTTTTCAATTACAAGAATCTTAGTGTAAAGAGAACAGTCATGAAGATTACCAAAAATACGCAAAGATGCAAGGAGGACCAGACAAACAGCCATCTTGATAGCATCACGCAGCATTGCTGACATGTTTAAACCCTGCTCCTGTTTATAATCACCCAGAGTGCAAAATGTCAGAGACGTCCACAGAGAGCAACTGACAAGTATGGAATATTGAAAGCAGTAATTTGATTGAGTTGAATTTTTAAATTAATTCAAATTCATTTGCATATGAAACACATTTTGCAATTTCTCTGGTTCAGCTTATGCTTGGGGTTCATTTGCCCCCCTGTGTCCCCGAGGCTGGGGCTCACTTTGGTGAGTGTGGGTGCAGGGAAGGCCCTGCCACGTGTATCCATCTCCCCTCTGCAAGGATCTGCCTCCTCCGTCAACAGCGAAAACCGTCCTAAGGGTGGGAAATGCTCTGCTGAGACAGCCCGGATTTTCTGTCCGGCAAGACTCCTCTGTGATCACGAGATCCTTCAATTACTTGGCTGGAGTAAATAGGAACTCCCTTAAATGCGAAGAACAGCACAGGTGCAAGCTTTCTGATAGAACCCCAAACACTGCATCAAGGAACACAGCTCAGGGGGTGGAAAAGACTTGTTTCCAAAGCCCAGGGCATTCACTTCATGCTTTTGTACAGGGCTATGTTCCCTACGTATTTAATCTTAGATTTACATCGGCACCACGAAAAAGGTCACATTATGGCATGACCTGAAAAGAAGTTTTATTACTATTTCTAAAGAAAGCCTAAGCCAGGGTAACCAGCTAATGCCTGTCTTTAAAACTCTACTATTCCATTCACTCATTCTCAAATTACTTATTAATTTAGCTGACGATTTCCTGTGGCTAATCTTACAGACCTGACTGTTTCAGTCTTCATCCTTCAAAGAAGAATTTAAACCTCTCTAATGTAATTCAGAAGTTCAGACTCGCTTTCACATATCCCTCTATCTTTTCTGCTTCAAGTCCATGTCCTGCATTTAAATGAACAATGATACAAAGAACTAATATTTTCTTGTATAATCTAAATTATAAGACTGAAGAGTCAGTGAAGAAAAAGAAAAGAGACTGCTTTCTTCAGCAATAGCAGTTATCTACTGAAAGCAGTAGAAGGTTCTCTGCATTGGATCTCTTGCTATTTTATTGTGGATTATTCCATGTCCACAGTATTTTCTTTGTGCTTCTCTGACTTGGAAAATATACAAATGCCAGACTTATCAGACATACTCTGATTAGAGTAATATTAAATAAGATTTCTGAAACTATTTTTCTCTGAGTAGAAGAAAATTTAAAAGCTCTAAAAAGGCATACTGTACCTCAATACACAAATTAAACCCACCTCACCAAGATGCAAAGGTAAAAACTAAATTTTGCCACTTGGACAGGTTCAATACCAAAGAATTAGGACACGCCGTAAAGATAGCCAAAGAAGAAATACAGAATAAACTCACATATATTTGCAAGAATTATGATAATAATTCTCGGCAGGTAGGATGGCTTTTTACAGAGAATAACTCTCCCCTCTTGGTTGCCAAGATACAAAACTTGCATTCAATGTATTCTGACAACCGGCAGCATTAGAATTTTTAGAGTAATATTAAAGTGGTCAAGGAGGATTGCTGAATGACCAAACAAAAAGAGTTTTATTGAACACAAAATATTATATAAACCAACCAGGAAATACTACACGACCTCCTGCGAATGATCCATACAATGTACACTTAGAAAGGAAGATGATTTTTTTCCTACTTTTGGTTCTTAGGGAGTTCTCACTACCGAGATACAATAGGCCCAAATCCAGACAGTATTCACATGCTCAGGTGCTATTTACTTATCTCGGTCCCAGTGATTCCATTACCCTTTTCTCAGATATTTCAATAGAAGGTTCAAGATTTAAATCAATGAAATAAAAAAATCCATCTTCACAAAATGCACATCCTCAACTCATTTTTATATGGGAGGTTACAAGCACAACTATTACCAATGACCAGCCAAGAAACCAGACAAAAACCCAAACTAAACAAAAACCTCAAGCCCAAGAACTTGACAATAAAGAAGTCTGTCGAAGAATTACTTGAAATAAAATACATCAGAATACGTATTTTTAAATGACACTGCTCTCTGCTAGAGTCTGACTCATGGACGATTGGTGTGTACGGAGGAGCTGGGCGCTGCGGGCGCCGCAGCCCCGCAGGCTCCGACACCACACGGGCCGCCTGCTCGCGCCTTCCTAGCCCAGCAACACCCTCTGCTCACCACAGAAAGATGGAATGCCAGGATGCTTTGTCATGCTTTTGCATGGCATAATTAACATATTTAAGATATATATTTTTCATTTGTGACAGCGCTCTAACTACATTGTCACCTGATCTTCTTGCCCTATTTTTCTTCCTACAAAGCTGCTACCTGAGCCTGAATGCTTTTTTCTTAGATAAGAACAGGGGAGATAATTATGAGAAGATGGTCAAACAAGGATTGGATTGCTTTTCTTTAATGCTGTATTTTGCTATACTCACTCAAAGGACTCGCTGGTACCAGCTGTGAGCAGACGCTCCTGGTTTAAACACAACTGCGTGTAAAACAACAGTTTTCTCCCACACACAGAAAAGGGAAACCTGCTCAGTTTTATGCACAGAGAATCCATTTGGCATACCCTTTTAAAAAGAATCAATTAGGACAAAATTAATTCAAAGTTCTGAGTCAGAAATACATTTACTTATTGACTGTAGCTTCTTTTTAACCATGTCATACCACAACTTTATGAATAAATCTTGAAAAATCTATTTTAAAGTCTCAGCACTTTAAATCATTTCACAAGAACACGGCCTGTAATTTACTCCTCCACAAGCTGAATATGAGATAATTCATCTTTCACTCACCATCCTGAATGGGTGAAGCACATTGAGTTAACACCAAATTTTCTTCGAACCTCAAACTGTCAGGAGACCAGGAGAGTCTTATTCTCCTTACCGAAGCCAGAAGCTTCATGCTTTTATGGGAATTAGTCTCCCAGTGCTTCCAGACTAGGAGTGCTCTTCCAAATCAGTTATTCAGCTCCTCGCTGCCGCAGACAAATACCCCTAATGAATGCCTGCATAAACATCTTGCGCTCTATCTTAACCACCATCTCGTATGCCTGGAGTAGAGCTACGCCGCTTAATTCCACAGATAGTCAGAACTGCAGCTTTCGAGCTGAAATTTTTGTAGGGAGTTTTTCCTCATGCTGGGAGAAAAATCTTCTCTACCATAAGTAGTTTCTGGTCATGCATTCCCTCAGTCAGGGCTCATAGCAAAACAAGGGCTGACTAGGCTGAACTCACTATGTAGGTAGACATTTTTGGTAGTTGCATTTGCCCTTGATTTAAGCAGTTCCCCTCAAAAATTTGGTCTAGAAGCAAATGGGTCTTGAGAAATAGTAAGTCCAGAACAGTAACCACCGGAAGCCTTACACTAGCATTGCTTCCAACACAAAAAGGCATTGGCAATCACCGGTGAGGTGAGACTGTGTGCAGTATTCTTTTAAGTGATACTACTTATATTAAGTGATCACTGGTGATCACTTAATAGCCACAGGCATGACAGGGGCTGTACCTTAATGCTTTTTATTCAGCAATATAGGAACACAGAGTCCTTCTCCAAAGGGGCAGAAAAAGCTTCTCTGTGATCTTAAAAATCCTTGGCATGAATGTATGTGTAAATGCAAAGAGAAACACCACCAGAACAGGACCGAGCAGGTAGAATTTCAAATACTGACTCCATTTTTACTCTCTTTAGATTTGTGTAACCCTTAAAATCTAGCAGCTGGGACTGAAACTTGAAAAGTTACATGAAAATCCACTATGTCTCTAGAACCTGAATCTCTGTCAGGTGTGCATTTATTTCAAACTCTCAGCTAGAGCTAGGTGACTTATTATGAATAGTAAATATGCCAGACGATGCTTCTTTGGTCATTTCAAAACTCCTCACAAACTCAATACAAAGCTCTGCATGGGGAGGAAGCGGAGAGAAAAGGAACAAACATATTTGAGAATTGGATATTTTTCCAAAAAAAAGAAAAAAAACAAAAAATCAAGCTGCCCTCCCGCAATCGCTACTGATCTTTCCACTAGCATGGGCTACCAGAGCATCCAAGTGGGGTGCAGTGGCCCCAGTCAGCAATTCTGCAGGTGCCTCCCTCACAGTCAAGAAGGTTTTCCTCAAATTCAAGTGGAACCATCAGCATTTCAGTTTGGACTGTTGCCTCTTGTCCTGTTGCTGGCCACCACTGAAGAGAGCCTGGCCCCCTTTTTCTGACACCCTTCCCTAAGGTATTTATACACATTGATAAGATCCTTTCAACCTTTTCTCCTTAAGGCTGAACAACCCCAACTCTCTCACTCTCTCTTCACAGGAGAAATGCTTCAGTCCCCTGACTGTCTTTGCAGCTCTATACTAGTCTCTCCAGTAGCTGCTCAGTGTCCCCCTTTTACTGGGAATCAAGAGCTGGACCCAGCACTCCAAATGGGACTCACTAGAGCTGAGCAAAAGGGCAAGAAAAGTTTCCTCAACCTGCTGTCACTCTTCCTAAAGCACCCCAAGGTAGCACACAAGGGCATGCTGCTGGATCACAGTCAACTTGTCCAGGGCACCCACGTCCTTCTCTGCAGAGCTGCTCTCCCCAGGTCAGCGCCCAGCCTGTACTAGAACTGGGGGTTATTCCTCCCTACGTGAAGGATCCTGCCCTTGCGCTATGAAAATAATCACACAGGTGAAAGATACTTAGGATGGATATTTCTGGCAAGCTCCCAGTTGTGCAACTCCCAATGCTATTATCTGAGAAACCATACCGGAAAGTATTCATCACTTGACAGTTAAGAAAGTGCCAAGAATAATCAA
>JASSRY010001105.1:992933-1006102 GCA_032466555.1 Tinamus major | reverse complement strand
CAGGACTGCGTCCAAGCGGGTTTGGAAGATCTCCAGAGAAGGAGACTCCACAACCTCTCTGGGCAGCCTGTTCCAGTAAGCGGTGAGGATCGGCCTCTGATGCATGTGGATAAGGTACCCTTACTGTGATAGGCCAAAAGGGAGAGGAAAAAAAAAACTTATGAGGACAGGAAATTTTTGTCAAAACCAAGCTAATCTTGTTACACACCTATTAATAACTTAAGATAATCTAGATTTTCAGTGTCTTGCGTATTTGTACCTTTTCAGTCTAAATAATCAAACACACAATCTTGATGCATGATGTTACATCTGACCCCTAAGGAAAACCATTTAACTTTAAGTTAACTTTACAGTGTAGGATCAATATTCAATACTTGGTATTTAACAAGAATAATTTACTGTGAAAATAGTGTACAACATAGGGAGATGCTACTTATCCATATCCTTATTTCACATGCTCAGATGCTGCACATGATAGGTACAGAAGTGTCCTTACTGGTACGCAGCAATCTTAATTCGCTTTTAAAAGCAGTACTTTTCGATAAACCGAAACTCCACAGTTTTACAAGTCAGCTTTCTTCTTTCTCTTGAGAAGCTGAATCAAGAGAAACACTTTACTGATCTTTAACAGAGATGATGTGGTATAAATTCTCCAAGGAGTGGAAAACTGGCCAAACTTATAGTCACAGCTGTGAAGCTGACATTCCCTTCACTCATGACAAACATACAGAGACTTACCACTTAAATTATCTAAACATGCATGCAGAGCAGCTCAAGTCTGAATACAAGGAACTAGGAATCATCTAACTCAAGAGGGTTCAGCTACCTAGTCAATGGCTACTTCCAGAGCTACAGCATTTCAAGAGGAAGTCACTCAAACCACCTTCCCTACTTACTCATCAAAGTCTTAGCTTGGCCTTCACACAGGGCTTTTTCATCAGCAGACCTCAAAGCACTTTACAAGGGTGGTTAAGCTTTATTAGCTGCATTTTACAGTTGATCTAGCTACGTAAAGAGATTTTAAACAGTGTGCATGAGACAGTGTGGTCTACTGGATTAAATCTGTTCAATGTCTTGTTCTTAGATATAACACTTTTAAGTTAGTTTTGCCTCCCACTTTTAGTTTGAAAAGGGACTCATCCATATTTTCAAGGAAAAACAGAATATATAAGAGGAAAACTTCAATTTGATTCTATGTTTTCATCTCTTTTGGGAAAACCTAGGCTGGCACAAGTTGACAGCAGCGCTGTTCCCTCACTACGATTTCTGTAGTTCAGATTTATTGGTCAACTTGATATATTTATATATATACACACACACAAATATATATACACACACACAAATATATACACACACACACACACAAATTTTGGAGTTAACTAACCATGACTGTGAACTTTCATAAACTAGTATTAAAAACTTGAAGCCTTATAGTATCCTTGTCATTTATCAAGAGATGCACAGGAAGCAGTGTTCATGGCCTACCTTGCACAGGGATGGATTTTAACCAGAAAGCTTGCAAAGGGATATGAATATGGGAGTTGTCCACTAGTTTTAAAATTTAAATAAGCATTCAAAGAAAAATTGCAGTAGTTGCCCAGCTCATTGGCACCTATTTGCTATTCAGTTATTTTTTATTTGCTACAGTGCTATTCAGTTTTTCAAAGCTAGCGTTCAATGAATATTTCATTTAAAACCAAATAAATTCCATGCTTTTTACATTGTAACTAAGCTATTTGGATTGAGCGAGTCTTGCAAGGCTGCTATTAGATCATAACTCTTCGGAAAGATATACTAATATTAAAAAAAAAAAAAAAAAAAAGGAGAGAGAAACATCCTTTAATCAACAAAGATAAATCATCAAGATTAACAATTTTCATAAACCTCTGTTTAGTGCCAAAAAGCAAAGCTTCCAAAAAACCCTTAAACTTAGCCTACCTGAAGCACAAATTACTCATCACATTGCTACAACAAACATGTTAGCCATCGTTAGCAAGAACTTTACACTTCGGAAAGAAAGTTTGCATCTTGACGCTGGTTGGTTGAATGGTTTCTAAATACGTCTAACAAAGCCAAGCTCAACACTGACTAAAGTGAATAAAGGCAAAGATAGTCAGCCAGACTTATTATAAGAAGAAAAGCTTATCATATTAATTTGAAGAAACAATAATATTTCATTGATGTAGCAAAAAAAATATCAACAAAGAACAACACTGAGTATGAATTCTGAGGGCTCTGAACAGAAAAGTCAATTTCACAAAAATAATCTCATTTACACTCTTAACCATGTAAGACTTCATTTTGCCTTTGGGTTGCTACTTTCACATTTGACCCTATGTAATTTGATTTGACTTCTGTATTATTCTCCTAATGCACTTTCTCAAAATATAAACATGATTAGGAACATGAGACAAACCATATTGTGTTTTCTTGGCCAGCCTGCTGTTTGCTGCTGACACAAAATGGACTTAGCGCTTTTCCTGCTGTTCTCCGAGCAGGCCTACTGCCCGCTCCCTACCTGCCTGGACTCTAACATGGCTCTGGCTACAGCACAAGCAGCTGAAAGCCATTAGCTGGGAGCTAAAGCAGTGCCCAAAATGGAACATGGTACTGATAGGGCCTATGTTATTCCAGAAGGAAGCTTCACAGTAACAGGGCCTGCCACATAATATGGAAGAAAATTCACTCTTGATGGGTAAACAGCCTACCCTTGAGCAATTGACCATGGTATATCCACCAAATACTGCATATATTTCTTAGCATGGTGAAGCACAATGCTGTACCTAGCCCACATCCCATCTCAACTCTACCTCCAAAGGATAGAGAAATGCAGTTACCCTCCATAAAATTAACAGAGCACAAACTATAATCAATATTTCTCCCACCAACACCCTCCCCAAGTAATTTGTTTTCAGACACATGACAAATGTTTAAATCACCACACCACCAGCTTGTGCTTCTATGACCAGGCCCACTCCCTCCCCATCCCAAGAGGGCCTCCTCTGTGGAGCAATGGAACCCTGCTCTGAGAACACAGAGGCTGCCTCGCCACAGATGGCTCCTCCAGCAGCCTCCTCTTCTCTCCATTAAACCCTCCAGTAAATTACACCCATCTGTTGTTCCCTTTCTGCCTCCTATTTGTGAGATTAAACAGAGATCCCATCAGTCTTCTCTCTGGAAAGAGTTTAGAGTTTCACAGGTCTAATCATCCTAGCAGCCCTTTTCATTTATTCTTGCCTTTTTTTTTTCCCCTCTCCTTTCCCCAATCTAAGTGGTCAATACTGATCATAATATCCTCAAGAAGCGCTCTACCAATGCAAATAGCACAATTTTGTACAAACTGTCCTAACACTTGCATTACAGGTGAATATCATTTACCACTATAGTAAAGCAAGACCATAAACTGCACTCATTCTTTGAGCTTGTAAAGTCTGATGCAATATATGTCTTAGTAATCAGCTAGAATTAGAACTAAATTTTCTTCATTAATAAGTCATAGCCAGTTTAAGAATTTCTACTCATCTTAAAAGCACTGGTGAAACTTACTTCTTATACCAAAACAGAATGTTGTGGGTGATGCAAGAACATATCCTAAAAACAGTAAAGAAGTAATTATACACTAGGAGTTGCTGGAGTTAAGGAAGTATTATTTGAAACCTGTCAGGCCATAAACCACTGAAAGTCTATCAATATTAAAGTAAAAAAAAGAAACAGTAGTAAGGTGAAAGGGTCAAAACTCTTACAAAGTTGTTTATCAGACTGCTCCAATGCTGTTATTTTCCTTCAGCTGGGAAAATCTGAGAGTTTTGATATTCTTTTTAATCACCCCTGACCATATTTCTTGATTTGCTTAACACTTTTATGTCTGCTGCTTGCGTCCCACAGGTGGTCTATGACTTAACATTCTATCCTAAGCAGAAAGTCCACATATTTCCTACTTTAGGAGGAGTGATAAAAAGATACTTTATCTCAGCAATGGGTAGGTGACATTAAAAGGGTAATTAAAGTAAATGAGGCATATAGAAAAAGCCTAGAGACATATCCAAGAGGGAAATTCAATCAGCATATGGATGTCTAGAGTACGGTTGTCACATAGGCTGTCACACGTATGCAGGCTGCCAAACACATCACATGCCTGATGACAACATAAACACAGCCTTACTAATGAATTTCCTCAATAAATGCCGTAAGTGGAATCAGCTCTTCATTGTCTCTCACACTTGGCCCCTCAGGTGTATAATCCAACACTACGTGTATAAAATGCACGCACACCCAGCTACCCTATTTCCTTATACACTAAAATAACTGGAGTCATGGAGAGGTTGACATACTCCCCATAAACAGATGGCAAGTCCACCAAATCTCAAACTAAATAACCCGCTGTCTCATTCTACCTGTCTCTCCAGCACCCTACCTCCAGTTAGTTTGCCCTAACAAGCCAACTTGGTCTTTACAAGTCACAGGATGCAGTCTCAGAATATAGAGCGGCATTTCATTATAGTTTTAAGCTGTGATAATTAATCTACTTATTAAACTTACAGCAGGAAAGCAATCATCACATCACACACAAATATTAGTAAGAAAGCAGTAACTTGCAGTAATTCTAGAATACTATACTTCTGGTAGTTATCATAGATTATAACTATGGGTAGATATCTAGATAAAGCCATATACCACTAACCTATGTTTCATCCTGGCTTCACATTGCATTTCCAAATTACTGCAGCATTAAAATTGATTTTAACTATCAGATACTAAAATTTAAAGCAGAATACATTAATTTTAAGTACCATGCAGTGTTCTGTCACTTATGTTAAACTTCATTATATTTTAGGACAGGCAACCTGACACATACATTTAAATGAGTATAAACAACTTGACTGAACTGTCTCAGAGTGTCAAGGAAAGAAGGGAAGAAATTTGTTCGCTTTCCACACAAATAATACAAATAGGTCTGAGAAAATAAGCCTAGTTTAGCTGTAGATGAACAAATCATTCAGTGAGAGCATGAAGCTAATTCAATACCAGAACCTCAATACTCAGGGGTTTCTTCTCTTGCACAATTATTTTTCTTTTGCTATGATTTTTCCAGATAAGAAGTGTCAGAAAACATTGCACAGAACAGCTCAGAATCCGTTCAAGAAGCGTAAGCACCAGAAAGCTCACACAGATTTACCTTGCCAAGGATGTATCCAACGGCACACGAACAGGAAAGAGGAGCCATATCCATAGGGGCTCCGTACCTCGCCACGGCACAGGCGCCTTCCTCTTCCTCTGCCCCTGACGTAACTCGGCTGCCAACCTGCTGGAGAAGCCAGGAGGAAGGTCGGAGGCCACAGCACCGGAGCTGCGCACGTGGCCAGCACCAGAGGCGAGCAGAGTGCGCAATTATCCTCTGACTGAAGCTGGGTGAAGTCTCAGTGAAGACAGACATCATCTTCAAAGACTATTTCATACAGGGGCTATGTAGTAGGGGCCCGCAGAAGGCGGAACAGTGGTTTTAAACACCGGACAAAAACAGCTTGTTTGACCCCTGGGCATAAATGTCTAGTATATAAAACTGTTGGCCTCCTGTTGCCTTAAAGAAAGAGCAATTTTATACCTATTGTTAGTACTGTGGAGAATAACTTAAAGGTAAACCTTATTTGTCAGATTAGAGTAGAAAATCTGGTCTAAGGAAACAGTCCTTAGGAAAAGACTTAAAAACAGAAAGGTTGCACCATCACAAGGACCTATATAAAACACAGGTTTAACACAATAAAGCCACAGACCTTAAAGTAACCTCTTATCCGTGTGAGACGTATTTACCATTTCAGAATGAGCTTTCTTATAAACACAGAAATCAATCCAACAAAAGAACGTGAATAAACTCAACAATAAGGCTACGTGGAAGATCACCGGCAGAAGTCTGAAGGGGCAACTGCCAATGCCACAGCTCTGTTCAACTCTCCAGTAGGCTATACACAAGAAGGGGACAATATCGAAGCTGTTTGTGCTGCTTTTTGCTCATGATAACACCAACTCTTTATCCGTGTGCTCCGAGTTTTTTTTTTTTAAAAAAAAAAAAAAAAAAACAAAAAACAAAAAACAAAAAAACACACACAAAGCTATAAGACTAGGAGGTTCCTTCATCAGCATTTACAAAATGTTTCTAGCTGATAAAATTACTAAAAGATCCTCTTAAACTATTAATCTACTAAATTAAGGCATTTCAAGAATTTTTCTTTCTTAGATATTCAGCACCCATGGCACTATTAAGTTTTTACAGTAGACCTCCCCTATGTTTCCAGTAAGAAATAGGCTAAATTAGCACACCTCTCAGCAAGCGCAAAGGAGTAATGAGACCACAACGAGGTTGCTTTCACCAGGATAATATAAGCACTCTAATAATCCCTGAATCAGAATAAAGCTTACAGGGAGGTACCAATTTATTGAAGAACCATGTCAATGCCTCCAAAATAGAAATCTAATATTCTTATGAAACCATCATAACTTTTCTGCTATCCCATCCTGTTCAGGAAGCATGTTATGACTACTTCAGAATGAAATACTACAGTCCATGCTGAAATTTCAGTCTGTCATTCTTCTCATTTTAAAAATCATCTTAGACACAGTTATATGGCTCAAAAAAATCTCTCTCACACAGCATCTCTAAGTACATCTGCTCTGTAATGAAATAGATACTAAGTCTTCACTGAGATTTAACATCTTCCAGTCACAGCTGAGGCTCTTCCCTCGACATCATGGTAAATGTCATCTAGAAAACTCTTGAAGAAATGAAATTCTTCTCATTAGATGCATTTAAGGCAACTTTGAAGCAGAACTAACTCTTGGCTATCCATAATTCTTTCTGTTCTATTTATTTAGAGCTTTCCATTACCTTAACAGAGCAAGTACTTGACATCTTGGCCAGTAAGAAAATGTTCAGCACAGAAGTCTGTTCATGTGCTTTTTACCTTAACTGCAGTCATCCCAATTCGCTCAGGTAGATGACATCAGTGAACATGATGTTTCACGTGGAGACTATCTGCATTTCATATACTTAAGAATTTATATAGCAAACCCACCAGCAACACTGAAAGATGTAACACGTCCTCTGGTGACCCTCTAAGCTCTGTGACATCTCAGTCGGCTTAGTGTATGGAGCACTAGCAGGACAGCAGTAAAAACATCCAGGAAAGATTTCTTCTCTACATGCTGTTAGTGCTAGAACAACAGAGCATTTAAGAACCACCTCTTTACAAGGGCAGCCAAAGCCACGGATAGATACAGGAAGGCCATCAATCAATGGCTGCAGCAAAAGACTGCAAATAAATTGATCTGTCTTATCAAAACCACCATCGAGTTGTTAACTGCAAAATTACACAGTTCACAAGACCTCATTGCCTCTTCTCTCCCCCTCTGTACAATCAGAGGAGTATTAGGACTGGAACATACCTCAAGACATTTGGAAAAATACTTGATGCGTTAATGCATATAGACATTCATTGGGAACTGACCCAGAAGGAACCTGGAACAGATACATACAATTCATGGCCAGGCTATATTCATTCTGTTAGGGAAAAAAACAAAGAAGAAAAAGCATCATACACATCCCTTTCTTCTGAAAGCTTACGTGACCACGCAGGAGATACAGCACATACTTAAACCCATGAAAGAGATGTCTAAGTGGAGTCATCTTGCTTCCAAGAGACAAGCAAGGACTGCAGCATACTGAGCGCATCACTCAAGGCCTGAAGGTCTAAACCTCAGCAATGCCCTTCGTAATCCCTGCTGTCTCTACTCCTGCACTTGCTCATGGAAAGCGCTGCTGGCCAGAGCAGGCTCTATAAGGGCTCAGCAGGCACAGAACTGAGCGAGGGCTGTAAAGCGGATTTCATGGTGGCTTTAAGGACAGCACACCAACGTGGTTCTACATGGGCAAACCAAGGCCTGGGTAGAGCTTGTGCAGAACACAAGGTGCTCAGACCAACACTTTTTGACACATTTCTGTTGTTCTTGGGAAGGGGGTTGCAGAAAGAAAAAAAAAAAAAAAAAAAGGGCAACAAAAGGCATTATTTTATATTAGTGCTAACAGGAGTAACTAAGTATCATCCCACAGGATGTCCTCATTTAGATTCATGTCTCATGATTTCTGCTAACAGAGCTTTAACAGTGAATAAGATGAGGATTACTACCTGCTATTAAAAATAATACAAGAAAAAACCAAACCCTGATTAGAAACAGGAAAGCTATCCATCTAATCCTGCTCTTTTAAATTCAAACTATTGCCATCAAAATCCTGCAGCATGATGTTACAAAGACTATATCCGAGTTATTATTAAACACATCAATACCAAAATACACCACTATGTACAATATAATTTGCAGTATCTGGGGGGGTTAATCTTTAAAAAAAGGATAAACATGAATAGATGAATAGATGTTTTTTCCTCCACAAAACACCTTGAACAAGAGGTTTCTCTTGTTTCCAACTCATTGTCTTTGCACAAAAGAATTCCCATCTCTTAGACTCTCCCTTGAATATATGGTTTCCTTTGTTAACTCTGTGAGCAGGTACCAGCAAGTGGCTTGCTGTAACAGCATGGAGCTGTTCTTTAAATAAAGTAAGTTTGGTCTATTTATATCAACAGGCCTGTTAAAAATATTATTAGCATAGATTACAGCATTGTTATACCTTATATCTTAACACAATCACTATGCAAATCACCTAATAGGTTAAAAAAGATTCTCTTGGAGGAACCTTTTTCAGTCTCTGAATACTGTTTTAAACTAGTGTGAGCAAGCAACATTCAAACCCAGAAACTAGGGAAAACAGAAGAAAACACCCCAAACCCTCAGAATCCTCTTGTTCTTAAGTATTAGTTACACTTAGGTCTATTAGTGGCTAGGAAGCTGAGATGAGTCTCTCCAATAAAAGAGTTTGGATATACAACCAACCAACTTAACTTGCAATTACCAGAACTATTTTCATAGCTTCTCTATCCCACAGCTCTCAAAGAAGGTTTGAAGAGGACAGTAGAAATCCAGCATGGAAAGTGGTATTCCAGAACTGGATGCCAGTTGGTAGCTGCTTTGGAAATACTTTGTTTTTCTACACTGTGTCAGTTATTCCCCCCCACCCTTTCAACTGCACCCAGCAATCACATTTTAGAACATACAGCACTTGTCCAGCTAAATTGAACCATAACTGCTAGATAAAGAACAGTTATTTACTGATCTCTACTACACTGAACAGCAACTATAAAGGTTTTTTTTTTAAATCACACATCCGACACCTGTAATTTTCCAGATTAAATTACGCTCTTATTTGCTTTGAAAATGTTCTCAAGAAAGTTCTGGAACCGGGCAGAATTTTCATTCCTGCAAGACTTATTTGGCTCACTCAACACCAGGTGTCTCCAAGTGACCCATCTTATGGCACATAACTACATAGATCCCCAAATGTGTAGAAGTCTGTTTTGTCCTCAGCATTAATTTGAGGCATTTTTAAGTGCTACTCCTCCTGCTTTCATGGTACTGACTAGCTTGCTTTTTTTCTCTTAATATTCCATACTGCCAACGGGAAACAGGGAACAAAGTGAGCTAATCCTCTCCTCACTTCTCATACTTCTAAGTAAGAAGCACGCGACGCTCGTACTGACTCTCTAGTGCTCTATGCATAGAGTCCCTGGTAGTGTTCTTCAGCTCGCTGTGGGGCTCCGGTTTGATCTCTCTTTGCACACTGTGCAATCATTGTCTTTCACAAAGAACATCTGCTGGTACCTCCACATCAAAAGCTTCTTATCCTCTTGTAGTTCTCTCATCCCAGTACCCCATACAATGTTGACACTATATTTTTTAATGTCCGCTCTGATCTCCTTCCTCAAGGTCTCACATAACTCATTGTATTCGACCTGTTCCCCTGTTCTGGTATAGTCTTCCTTCATCTGCTCTCTTCAATCATGTGTTTTGCTTTATTAGATTGTGGCTTTTCTCTATGTCCTATCTGCTCACCTAGGATTTCCTCTTTTGTTTCAAGCTTTGGTTTCTTTGATTTGTCATTCAAACTTTATATTCCTTCAAGCAGAGCTTAAAATCTCTTCTGTAGCTGGAAGCTGAATGCGATCATTGTGAAAGCATGTTTTGTTGTTGTATACTTGGTTGCTGGTTTGACGCCTTCACTGCTGTCTAAGCCATTAAAATGCACGCACTGTTGTACTTGCATCATACTCAAAACCCTTAAAGCACTAAAGACTCAAATATGTCTTTTTCCAAAAACATGTCACAATATATTAAATGCAAAACAGGTATCTTGTTCATAACTTTGGCATTAGTGACAGAAATAACTAATCCAATATCTGAATTTAGTTAAATGCTTCAATTTGTGCTGGCATTTGCATTAGGGAAAAAAAGCATTAATAATCCTGTTGTTACTTGCATTTAATATAAGATTCTGTTGTCATTTTTATTGCAAACCTAGTTTTCTCTAACAATTCATCCAGTAATTTTCAAGTTATTTAGGCTACCTGCTTGTAATATTCTGTCGTTTTCATAAGACAAGCAGGACATAGGCTTTTCCATGTACAGCAAACCTAAACCAGAAGATCTTCCCTTTGACCCTTCAGCATTTACGTACTTACATACTAACATACTTAAACTTGGTGCCTCCCTGCATGTATCATACAGGGAAATGAACTTCAGAGGACTCGGTTGAGGTTTCATCAGTTGCTGACAACTATCTGAAGGAGCCTGTCAGATGAATTGCTCACTCAAAGGACTTGTTTCATCTCAGGACAAGTGAACAGTTGGTCTGACCTCAAACCAACTGTTTTTTCACCGGGCAATACAGCTCAGGTCATCTGCACTCTTAGTATATTCACTTGGGTTTTTTCCAAAGCAGAACCACCAGCCTTACAAGTTTATTATTCCTATTTCTTCTACTTTTCTCATTTTTGTTTACTAATGAAATACAGTCTTTCCTAGAAAGACAACGTTCCAGGAAACTTTTCATGCATTTTACAAAACAGCGTTCTTACTAATCATCATTCAAAAGAGAAAAGTGAAATCCTTCAAAAATTGTCAGAATCTTTACAAAGTTTGAATAGCAGTTTATCCTCAACTAATTGCTTGGGGAAACTGCTGTAAGGAAAGTTTGCCTACTGTTTTCAAATCACCTATGCTTACAGCTGTTTATGAATCACCTGCCAGATCTGCGTATTTCCATGAAGGGGTGTCCTGCAGAGCAGTTTCTCATCACACATTGAATGATAACTACAGAAGAGACAGTTCCGAGACTTTCATTCCATTAGACCTGTACTGTGGTTGCCTGGTATCCTTCAGAGCTACACAATCAATAGGTGCTGTCTTAGACTAAAAACAAAACAAAAAGCCACACATGCTTGTCATAAGCAATAACACAAGAAAAAGTTCCCATGCAGGTAGTAATGCCTCCCTCCACATCCTTCTAAAGTAGGGAAAGATACTGCAGCAGCATCACGTTCAAAACCTTTTGAGTTGCCAAACATTGCACAGTATATACCATGTGCATACTTAGACTTCATATAACCTTTTTCAAGTGGGGTTCAAGCTAAATCCAAATTGTCAAAAAAAAGTCCAAGAATTCAAGAGAAGTTTGATTTGCATTGTTAGAGTCCATAGTGAGTCCTGCCTATGGCATCAGGAAACCCTACGGCTTGTCCATGTAGCTTATTGCCAAGCTGCTACTCCTTTTCTCACGCAGGACAGCAGAGGGAGAAGAGGAGGAAGATTTCATGGCTTGGCTTTTTACATAGGAAACTGGTCAATTAACCCATGTGCATGTAATTAAAAAGAAACAAGGATCAAGCTTAACATAGAAATCATAAAACAAAATCTGCACTACTCCAAAGCCTTTCCCCATTCTAGGCACACTCTACAGTTATTTTGGACAGGTAACAGGCTCTCCGTGCTGCGAGTCCCATGTTCCGTTCCTGAGCCTGCACCACTGAAACTTGGCACTGATAAAATTTCCAAACTAATCTAGTGATTCTCATGCTAACACCATTAACAGGGGTGCCCTTAACCGAGTGCAGCTACAAAAGGAATTTAGGTGACAAAATGAAGCACTGGAGCTTTTCACAGATCAAAGTCTTCCCTGGGTTCAGACTTGACGAGATAAGAGTCTGAAACAGTGAAAGAAGAGGAAGGAGTAGGTGGGGAGAAGACAGCAGGAAAATCAAACTGTATCAACAAATTCCACAAGGGAAAAATAGAAAAAGCAGAAATAGATTTCAGGTTCTGAAAGGTAGCTTGCAAAATTGTTTTCTTTTGCCAGCAGTAAACATTCAACCCAGCAAAACAGTGGGAGTTGGATGAAAACCGTATGCCTTTAACAGCAAGAAAACGCTTATCGAAGAAAACATTTAATATGTAAACTATGTATTCCAAAGCTGTCACAACTTTCAGAACCACAACCAAAAGAAAATGGCACAACACTGACGAAGCTATCTTAACTCTTATTTATCATAAACTTATAAGTTTTATACTTGATAAGTTCCTCTTTAGTTGCCTACCTACTTTTCAACCTGTATTTAAAAATAAGTTTTAGACCCATGTTTAAAATATCTCTGTAGAAGTATTTATTTATAAATAATGGTTTAATCATGCTCAAAACTCTTTTAAAAGGATTCTTCAAATCATACGGAAGACATCAGCTTCATAGCCATCATCTGCTTCCCTCCTCTTAAAAAGTCAATACAGAATTAAATGGGGATGAGGCCCTCATAGCACAAGTGCAGCTCTGGCAAATTGAAAGCCACTTACTGAGAAGAAAATTATCACCCCTTCCCACCTGAACACCTGATGAGAGGGTGGACACAGGCATCCCAGCACAACTACTGCAACTGAGAAGACACTCACTGAATCACTGGCCCAATCTATTTCTGCTTTTCCACACCCGTCCCCCCCCACACACAGATAATTTGGAAATAGGGAAAGATCAGAAAGGAAAGAAAGGAAAAAAGGAAAGAAAGCAGACAAGTAGAGGAAAATTAAAATCCTTTAATTGCCCTTCCAGACTAGCCATTTTTAATGATGTCTACAAAAGTAACTTAAGTTTTGCTCTGTAATACCACATTCACCAGGGATTCACTTTTGCAATTAAATAGCATCAGTATCAAAGAAATACATTGCAAATAAAGGTCACTATC
>JASSRY010001105.1:855240-992833 GCA_032466555.1 Tinamus major | reverse complement strand
ACATTCACCAGGGATTCACTTTTGCAATTAAATAGCATCAGTATCAAAGAAATACATTGCAAATAAAGGTCACTATCTAGAGGAGAAAAAAGCAAGCACCATGCATTGCTGACAGCCATCCTTCAAACCCTGTTCTGAGAGGCAGCCAGAGGACAGAGTGGCCCCAGGGCCTCGAGTCCTGCTGCCCCAGGCACAGCACCAGGCGGAGCAGCCAGCGCGTGCGGGCTTGCAGCAGGACACGTATCCACCTCCACACAGCTGCAGCAGTCAGGAAGCTGGGGTGAGCACACAGCTGCTCGTCAGGAAGAAAAAAAGGCAAAGGAGAAGAAAACCCACCCCAAAATGAACAATCTTTGTTTGTTTTAACCTGAAAATTTTCATTCCACTCTACCGAAACGCTACTATCATCTTGGTTTGAACAATTTGCACAGGAATTCAGAGGTAACATTTAAAGGCCACTTTCTCCCTTAGCCAGTTATCTTACCCTGTGGCACTCTGCCTATCAGTTGCACAACTCATTTGTATCTCCAGGCTATTTGGATTTCATTTCATTACTATGATTATATTTTCTGGTCCATATTTTTTTTCTGCCTTATGGCAAGATGTGCTATTATTTGAATGTGCCCTTTAATTTCTGTAATGGACATAGCAATCCCAGGCTTGCCTCCTATTAAGGTTCTCATACGTCTGAAGAAACGGAGCAAAAACATCTATTCTGAAAGCTGGATGATGAGAGCTTAGTGAAATATCCTAATACCTTTCATTTTCTCAGGACAACTCTTTCCGCCTTACAGATGCTGACATTACTGAGTACTATTTTGGGAGATCTTTAAGAGATGAGTTGGCTTTGACCTAGGTTCACTTGTATTCTCTTATAAACAAAGTCTTTTCCGATCGGAGTCCTCTGATTACAACTAAGCAAGGGCTGCTTTGTACCAGCCAAGTGGTTACGATCTCTTAAGAGTGAGCAACAATCATATTAACAGGGATCCCACTAAAAGATCATGTCTTAAATGGAATAGTATATTTTCCTGTTTGTACAACTGAGATATTATTCATTACCTCTGAACACAAATAACTTGGCTCCACTCTAACTGCTATACTAGCCCACTAACTGCTGAACTCAGCACATCGAGCTATTTTATCAGTGGTCAGCAGAGAGGCTGGTGCAACGCGCACCGGGAAATAAATGCGTGCTTAGAAACCTTTCTTCCCCATTTACACTTCCTGCAAGGACCCTAACAGTGCACACTCTGCACTGCATAAAGTATGTTCAGTAGAATCATAAGGACACTTTTCTGACTCTAAACAGTGATAGACTGCAGGAAAACCTGACTTGCTACCACAGGGGTTGCACACTGCAGAACAGCGTGGCACACAACCCAAAACGTTCCTAGGACCATCTTTGTGTCACCTCTGCTAGTCCCAGGCTCACCTTGGCTTTACGCTCAGACATTTACAGGTGGTTAAACCCATCATCCAAGAGCATTACATGATTTTCAAACATGAAGTATTATATTGCACATGTTGGACATACCACTTACCTGCAATGGATCTAATATATTTATACAGGTACAAATACAGACAAAGTGATAGGAAAGAAAAACAAGGAGAAAAGCATAGACTTGGCTCTAAGCTTAGGGTTGAATCTGTGCTTAGGACACAGATTATTGGCTTCAGATGAGCACCAAGAGAGAAGAGAGTTACAAGTGAGTAGGCATGGGTGTATGTCCATCATGAGGTGATGGACACACGGAAAAGGACTTAGGAGAATCTCAGTAAGATGATAAGGAACTAGTCCACTGCAGCACTTCTCAGGAAGGCAAGAGCATCAAGACTCAAGTTTTCCTGATTATACACAACAAGAGTTAAAGTTGTCACACGGGAATGGGAGATCTTTAAGAGATGAGTTGGCCTTGAACTAGGTTCAAAGTTACCTTGCATATTACTCTACAGAAACTGGACCAGAACATAGAAAACCCTCAAACTCAATATAACATATCATTAGGGTGATAGCTTCAAAAAGTACATCTGGTAGCCCCAAAAAACCCTATGGATACATAGACACCCTCATTCAAATCCATTAGTTCCAAGTAGCATCCTGATTAGCATGCTTTTTCAAAGTGTATGCTTTTCTGTATTTCAAACATTTGATATGCTTAAGTAGTTTCAGGTTGACGATGTAAAAGATAATGTTTGATGCAGGTTAAACTTCTCACCATTTAGGCACAATGACGGCCATCATGTTGTGCCCATTCGAAACCAAAGCCCGCTCTCACAGGGCTTTGGCAGCACATGAGAACAGCGGCCAGGTACAGTTCAATTTTATATAGAAATATTTAACATAATGCAATAACCTAATATGACGCCTTTCAGAATTTCTTTATTCCAGTTTAAGGCAAACTTGGGCTAACATACTATAGCAGATCTTAAGTATTAAGATACTTATCTGCACATGCCAGTCTTACTTCAGTCGAACACAGCAAAGATAAATCTTTCAAACACTATCGGGTGGCCTCAAAGGCATATAATGGTCTATATATGCAGATTTTAATAAACAAGATAGGTGCTACAGAGATGAAGGAAGGAAGGTTTAATATGGTGTATTTAATATTATATGTACAGTTACTAGTGGTTTTCCTCCAGATGCATCTCCTTTATAAAATGGGTTAAGAGAAAAGGTAAGTGTCATAGGTTACAAGTGTTGTTTCGCATGACACAAAGCATGTGAAATGCAGAGTCTGCTGGGGAAAACATTTTATCATCCGTGTACTTGCTATGAATTTGGGTGCAACTGTCTCTTGGAAGCAGCCTGAAGTAATGCAAGCACTAGACACAGGTGTTGCTTGGGAACAGAGTCACTCATTCAGCATATCTTAATAGAAATGTGATACTTCTTCAGAGCAATATATATATTGAACATTTCAGAAGATGAACAAAGTCGCGCTCCGATTTTTCTCTGCTTCTAATCTATTTGTAAAAACTTAAACTACTTTTATTACCAATCAATAGAAAGCTTGACTTTTTTTTAAAAAAATATCATTGCTAACTTGGTCATCCTTGTGTAGTTTTCTGTATATCTCACCATGATATGGGAAGACAGACCCACATGCACTTAAGGACTCCCTAGAATAGCAGGGTCTTTTCAAACAGGAAGCTTTACTGAATAGGACAGTTATGATACCTAAAGACCATTTTCACTGTAGCATGAACAAATTAATGAGAAGTAATTTGCTAATTACTTTGCCATGAGTCCCTTGTATTGCTTTTTCTCGATTCTACAAATTACCATAGATCCATCACAGGACTAATATCAAGGCAAAAAGCTTATGTGATAGCAACAGATTTGTATTCACAGGCCATCAAGGTACTCAGCTATTGCTAGAAACTCCTCAGAGCAGCAGAAATTACCCAACGACAAAAATAAACTAATTTTCTTCCTTGTTATTTGCTTGAAAGAACAGCATATGCTTTCAGTATATACAAGGTATTTACACTGTGGGCTTATTTGTTCTCCTTTTGCAGTTGAAATCAGGAATTGCCATAGGGAACAGAGGACTAGGAGCACGTGAGCATCAACCTGCCTCATTTCACCTGCCACCAGCTTGGAAACTTGGCT
This sequence comes from Tinamus major, assembly GCA_032466555.1. Taxonomy (NCBI): domain Eukaryota; kingdom Metazoa; phylum Chordata; class Aves; order Tinamiformes; family Tinamidae; genus Tinamus; species Tinamus major. Next base: position 989,214 of record JASSRY010001105.1, on the reverse strand, counting down.
GAGGAAGTAGCAACTAGTCAGTATAAGCTCTCACAGTTAAGAGAAAAAAAAAAATACAAGAAAACAAAAAACCCAACCTTTTACAAAGTATGTATTTTCAAGGCCAGCACCAGGCCAAGAGGGCAATTATCCTGATATTAGCTGATACTGCTGGGGAACGTGGGTGAGGACAAGACCAGGTGCCAGGGCAGCTCGAGGATGCCCAGACGCGCAGGCCCTGCGGGCAGGCCCAGCGCCTGCTCGAGGCCTGGTTATGCAGCAGGTCCCTGGGGCGACAGGCCTCACCGCACTCTGTGGCACCACCATGGAGACAAAGCACACCATGACTGACCCTGATTACAGTGTTTAACTTAAAACACTGATTATATTGTACCTAAAACACCATTGTGGACCCATGTTCCAAAAACCCTGCTGAGACCTCAATCTGAAATGTGCTATTTAAGTATGTCCCTTTTTCCTGTCAGGATAGCATCTCACTGCAAATGAGTAAATTACATCACTTGGAAATGCTACAAAAGACAGCAAACTTTAAATGCCAGTCATATTGCTATGAGGCGAAGCAAATGATGTGCTCCTTTGATACAGGAAAACATACTTACAACATTATCATTAAATAGAGGAAACTGTCAGATAATTTTTTTTTCTCAGGATGATAGTCCTTTCAGCATTAGGATGCGCTGCTCAAATAATAGCATACATTTGTATTCCAAATTGAAGTTTATTATATGTTTACCTGTCCCATATTAGCTAGTTAAATGGGGATGTAACCTGCTTTCCCCAGCTATTAGCAGTCATTCAAGCATTTCCACATTGCTTGAGGAATAGCTGGCTATTCATGGGGTTGTCTGAATAGTGCCAGGATTCACTTGCCTACCCGTTGTCACCCACAATTTTGGTGCCTGGTCTCCAACTGCTACTCCAGAAAAGGACTAATCCCCTTCTGCTTCCAACAGCTCTACATGGAGGTCTTGGATACCCTGGGGCATCTTGAGTGCACTGTGTGTCCAGGCATCCAAATCCCACCCACAACTTTTCACAGAAAATGACATTGTAACAAGGGTCATGATTAAATAGAGGTGGCAATAGGAGACCCTTGCAGAGTTCACGGCTCTGTGCCACGGACCATCAGACCTTTAGCTAAACTGGGGCAATAGCAGCTTGTATAACCAAAGCTGCTGTTTTCTCCAGTTCCATTAGCTGAATGATACTACCTGTAAACACCACACCTTACTTTTTAAATATATATACATACACACACATCTATAGCCAAACGGCTTGTATAACCCAAATTATCTTTACTGAGTCCCACCTGCAATTTCTGCATGCTGCCTTGAAAACTCCTCCCATGTGCATCCAAAGCACAATACACACCATGCAACAACTTGGAAGAGATTCCTAGAAAACTGAAGAGTTTTTTTTTTTTTTCCCCGCCCCCAGAAGGCAGCTTTGGAGCATCCCCCCACTGTGTGCTGGCTAGAGAAATTGTGGCCTAATTAGATTCAGGACTTTTTTTTTTTTTGAGCTCTTTCCACTGATTTGCAAAGCAGTCAGAGCTGGAATGAGGTTCTGCTTTTGCCTCTACCCTTGATTTTATCCTTGTCTGTTAAATCCAACACATCACAAATGGACAAATCCTCTTTGTTATAGTGCTTTAAAAACTAGCATAGGGACACATTTGCTCCTTTAAAAGGCTTCCCTTAAAAGTATGAAGTAATCAGAACTGGATATCATCTTCTCAAAAACTATTCTTGCCAAGAAAAAAAAAAAAAAAAAAGATAACCAAGTCTATGTGCTGCAAATCTGGGTAAACTAAATGCTTGTAGGCATTTTTTTTTCCTCCTTTTTTCTCTCCCTCTGTTGAAAGAATGAATTGAAAAGGAACTTTCCATTTCAATCTGTTAAAACAAATTTTCACCTCTGTTCATGTTTGCTCTAAAGGGTACTAAGTTTAAGAAAGAAAATGATTAAAACAGTCATAACGAGGCACTTTATCTCAAGCCTTTCAGAAGCTGATGGATAACTTTGAATCATGTTACAGCTTTGAGATAATAATAAAAAAATCTATATTGCATTTATAATAAAAACGCATTCCTCAGGTAAATGATCAACTGTCTACTACTAAACTCAGGTGAAAACTGTCATCTTTAGGATTTCAGTTTTATATAAGCACTCTGACTTCTTTTTGTTCCTCACCCTGGATTTTCTTTAACACCAACAAAATGCAATATGAATTTATGCAATATAAGCACCAGTGTGAGAACTGGCTGATGCAACAAGAACTGTTCTCACGGTCCTTTACAGTAGTTTCAGATTTGGCTGAGAGTGCAACCCCCCGTTTCCAAGTGCAGCGATGAACAGCTACCCCTTGCACTACGCGGTGCACAGGAGCTGTGCTGAGCAGGCTGCAGTGCCGCTGCGTCGCTGCTGGAACCAGCACATCCACCACGGCAAATGGAGCGTCGGGAACCATCACCGCCCTTGGCTGGAGATCCAAGCAGCAGGATGTCCCAAAGACGGCAAATTGTAGCCTGCTATTACTGCTTAACCAGTTTGCAAGAACATCTCTAGCACATCGTTCCCCATCACTTAATATTTTTCCTCCCACGATATTAAGATTCATAGTATATTCTGTTTCCTAGGAGCCTGCAAATGCCCAATGCCCGTAACATGTGTAACCTAGCTTTACGCAGTGAAGACAGGCTATGCTCAGAACGCTGCTTTGACGCTTCCTTTTCTGTAAAAGCTCCTGCTAAATGTGTTTAGGTGCTCAAATATGGACCTAACCATGCAAATACAGACTTCTTTGTACTTTGCCTATCAGAAAGCCAGAAGCAACTTTAATGGTCTTGAAATTCTGGATATATTTCATCAGTGTCTCCATGGTATATTCTGTTCCCAGCATCAGACACTGAGAACTATTTCTTGAGGAAACCCTCAACTGGGTGTCAGAGTGCGGGACAAAGCTACCCTTTCAGGTGTTCACATAACATATGGCAGCATTTATCCCACAAATGTCTAAAAAAAAAAAAAAAAAAGTGCTAGCTTTGAGCAACTGATCCTGCATAGACTGAAACTTTAGGGCAATTATTTGCCTTGAAACAAAATGTTATTCCTTCACACCGAGTTGCTGAATTATGCATTTACTCAGTATCAACACAGTTATTTTTTCCCCACTTCAGACTGGAGTCACTACAGAGGAGTGAGGGCAGAAAGCCACCCAGGACCGTGGCCTTGTGCAAAAGGTTCAAGACTGAAGAAAATCAGCATGTACACACTTGCACCTACTTCAGAGAAAAGACTTGAAATAAAACAGAAATGCTGCTTAGCAGTAGAGGACACACTAGTTAAACATATACTATTTGCTGAAAATCAATTAGTAAAAACTGGTTTATGACTCTTTCGCACGCATGAATATGAATTTGGAACTGGCTATTATATTCCTAACATACTTGTGGACTATATTTTGCCACAGTTTTTTAACTTTCAACTCTGAAACTGGAATGACAGCTACTAGAAATTTATACAAAATCGGGATAATGAAATACATTATAAGAACACATAGTCAGGACTCAAACCTATTCTTCACTGAGTAAACAAAAGCCCTTAGGTCCAATACCATCTATATGCTTTTCAAATTTTTAAGTCAGTAGGTTAAGTAATTTAATGAGAAAAGCATATAAAAATAAGACAGTCCTAAATAATGTGCAATGCCTTTTTCAAAAAATAAAACTTCAGATCTTCTCAGCTCCATGAGTCAGTTTTCCCCTCACATAAATAATTTACTGTAGCCACTGTGAGCCAGCTTGAAGTCTATGTGGGCCAGAGGTAAAATTAGCTCCAAAATGAGGGACATCTCTCACAGTGAATGACAGTTGAGAAGTTTGCCCTGAAGTGATTTGGATTTCTAAGCTATCTCCCAGGGGTTAGAGTTTATCTTTCTAGTTATATGCATGTGTGTTGGAGTTTGGCCTGGACTATGACTTATTCTGTGGGATCCCAGCATTTTAAGCGTTTGTTCACAACATCCATTACAGTTCCCAAGCGATATAAGTATACGCTGCGTAAGAAGTAAATATCAGCCGTGGCAAGACATGTAATTGCTGATTTTTCTGCAGGAATGATAGAAGTTCACGTATATTATTAATCAAATCTGACTATAGGGAGAAATTTAATAATAGCATGCTGTCTTCTACAGTTTTTTTTTTCTTTTATAAAAATCTCCATTATGAAATATTCACCAATCATACATATTGTATTTGATGAATATTGCAGTCTGGACAGATCTCTGTGTGTATATCTGATGAGTAACCTAGGCACTAACTCCTGTTACATACCAAAAATCTATACTCCAAAGCAACGATGCAACTCTGACACAAAGGCATACCTGAGCCATTATGAGATTTTTCCAGAAATTGCTTCCTGTTTTAAAGGCTGAAGTGACTTTAGTTATGCCAAAGGATCCCACTGGCATGTGCCCTGTCATACTGTTAACTGGTCTTCCATAGATTTTCATTAGTATTAAGGAAGAAAGATAGGAGAGGAACTATTAGCTTGTCTTGCAAGGCTACCAAACTTCCGAGAGCCTACGAGCTTCCCACCTGTGATGATGGAATTCTCCTAGCAGTATATCACTACCAAAAACAAAAAGGAATAAGGCAGGTGGAAAAGCAGCTCCCTAGTTTCATCTGTCTACATGAAAAACAACACCAAGGAAAAAAAGAAATAAAAATAGTAATTTTTACACAGTCCTAAGTATACCTACTAATGCTTTCTCTATGCACAGTCTACAAGATTCCAAGTACTCCTAACCTCTGCCAAGAGCCTCTAAAGCACCTAATTATACACAGTACACTGTCAGACAGACCCTTGAGGGGACAAGCTCTGGCCTCTCCAGAAGCATCAGCTGGACACAAAGTCTCCAGGAAGCTGGAAATTCACTACATTTAGTGTTGACATTGTTGACCACCACCTATCTGATATTCTGAGCCTTCCACGATGCTTTAAGTAGGAGTTAAACACCAAATCACTAGGTGCACATCTAGGCGAAGCGCAGCAACATCCACAGTATAAGTAAACTTCCACCGACTCATTTATGTGAATTGGTTCTTAATGCTATTTCCTAATTCAAATCCAGATTTCAGGACATTTGTAGACTGACAACCTGGCTTGAACAAAATCAAGAGTGTCTTTCTGAAATGGCTTTGAAAGGTTTGCATAAATGGTATCCCAAAAGTATCAAAGCCATTTACACATGAAAGCTTACAATTGCAGCAAAAAACTAGAAGGGAATAAAATAAAAATCTTTTATATACAATTGCAGAACTCATTTCTTTAAATTAGCTTTCCTTAAATAATTCATTCCCTTAAACACAAACAACATGCCTGCTGAACTCTACTGACAAAGTTCCTACAAACTGGTAAGATGAGTTTTTTCAACGAGGTGCAAGAGAAGAACAACCGTTATGCTTTTTTCCTGCTTTAAATATTTGAGAGGCACTCAGACATCAGAGCAGAGGTAGCTATGCAACTCCCGAGACACACAGGAGTCTCTTTCAAAGCACGATTCATTAACTGAAGCCTTCTTTACAAAAAAAACTTTCTAATTACAGTTTTGTGACCCAAATCCCCCTTCCCCACCGCCAGTGTAAGTAGCTGGGCAATTAGGCTAACAGTCACACTACCTGGGGATAAGAACGTCAGCAAACACCTATGTGCCTCTTGTATATTATTACTGTGCTTGTGATATGTTTTGTAATGAGAAAAATAAATACCAGAAGCATATGATTATTCTGTAATTTAACTTGCATTTTTCTAAAACCAGTAATAACTAGGATAATTTAGATCACATAAAAGAGGTAGGGATAGCAACTGAATCTTAAAATTCAAAGCCCATGAAAGCCTTTTAATACATAGTATATTCAGATGCATTCAGTATGAGCATCTGCCAACTGAGTCTTATCATTCTTATTCATTTTTCCTTTTTGTCCACTTAGCATCACTGTATGCAGTAACAGAGGATGAATCGGCACCATCTCCATCTTGCCAGATGTGCCTTGCAATACTTGCTCTGAAACAGCAGAGCTCACACTAAAATAAAACACACTCCCATAGAAGAAACAACTCACAAGGTGCCCTCCAAAGCCTGCCCAGCAGCAGTAACACTACTCGTATCACTGACTAGCCATGGTGCTCCACGGAAGGCTCGAACGCTTCCACCTGTGCCTCGCTTACAGAAACCCCACAGCTGAACTCATTTCCAACACTGGGACCACATCTAATCTGCCAGGCTGTCAATGACTCCCCCAGTGTAAAAAGCCAGGATGATACCTTTTTCAGCTGAAATTTCTTCTGCTCCAGCCCTACTTCTGCTCTACCAAATCCTGTGACCAAGCTAGCTAAAAAGGTTCTCCAGTCCTTGTTACTAAGCTAACCTGGTCTCCATAAACAGATTCAGAACAGAAACATAAAATAGAAACCAACAAATGATGGTACTATGTATAAATTAATTCAAACATTTTATCTTTTTATATATTCATATTTACTAAATGCATGATCCTTTCAACATTAAAACTAAGTTAGGTGACAGAACCTAGGCTTTGAACCTTCACTGAGAAAACCACGTGGTCATTATTCCACTATGATATTTGAGCTCATTTTAGGGCTCTAAAATGCAATTAGCTCATTAAAACGCAATTACACCAAGTAAATTCAAAGAAAGTAAAACGCTGCTCTTTTTGACTCATTTCAATATTATATCACATATCTTGACCTAGATATTACATACCTTTAAAAGAAAAAAGGTAAGACAAATCTTCATTTAAGAAAAAAACACTTAGAGAAACACCAAGTCATTTTGTTCTGTTGATTCTGTTGTAACTATTTAGCTTCCTCTTCCATCCTATTTTTTCTAGATTAGCAATCTAAGCATTTACAGCAATACTTCCTTTTTCAAAGCAAGTTCAAAAGTGTCCTTGGGGGAAAAGCAGCATTACAAGCTCTTGACAAACAAGTTGATCATGGCAGGTATTTTCCATACATAAAATATCAGCAGGTACATATATAGAGGCAAGCCCAGCCTAAGCCACCGGCACACTCGACCATTCACCCGTAGCCCACGGCAGAATCCCTCCTCGCGGCGGCTCGCGGCCGCGCACGCGCAGGACCGGCTCCACCACACGCAGGATCACGCGGTGCACGATGAGCTCTGCCGCCAGAGAGAGCCACAGGGCCGCCGCCTCTTCCCGAGCGCTTCCCGCCGCGGCTCACCAAGTATCAGCCGCAGATTAGCAGCTAAAGACCCCACAGCAACACTGAGGTCAGGCACTCACCCCAGGCCGCCCGGCGCTGCGCGCTGGCATCAAGCACCGCCGTGGCCTCGTGCTGCCGAGACGAGGAGCAGCAAGACCTGCAAGAACAGCTCGGGTCACTAGAACGCAAGCTCAGGACTCCACAAGCACAAACTACCCCCAGCAGCCCTGGAACCCACCAATATGTAGGACAAATCTTCCCTAACGCAATGCAGCTGGAACAGGCACTAAAGCCTTGGCCATCAGCTGGCTCCTTTGAGGATGTCCACAATTAACAAATCTTTTACAGCTGCATTCAGCAACTTGCTGGCATGCAAACAGGCCTGTTTTAGTGATGCCAACCATATGTTCCAGCTAACTACTCTATTTCTTACCTATCAATACATATTAGTAGTAGTAAGGTTACAACATATTCTCTTTCCAGGGCATATATAAGATCACATGGTTGCATCCAGAATATTTAATTCAATTATATTAGGCAAACACTGCCTAAGTTGCTAATTTTGAAGCATAATGCAAATAGCATGTCTCAGCAATCTCCTACTACAGAATTTACTCTAAGCAGACAATTACAATACAGTAATCTCAGAAGCATTTCTTCAAAGTTAGTGGGAACCACATACCAATTAAAAGAACCCAAACCCCAAATTTTTTATATCTAGAATTTTGCTACATTTTCTAGTTTTGAGTATTGCCAGTCTTCTATAATACAACATTATTGGAAATGATCAATTATTGTGAAAAGACTTACTCAGACTTAAACTCACTAAAAAGGCAGAAAAATTTACAAGAGCCATCTCTATTGCAATTTGAGCTGTTTTTTCCTTATTTGAATCTTTATTTAGTGGATAAAAGTTGCAAAGACGTCTATAGATTTACATCTGTTCAATTAGATGTCAGCCTTTTGCCTATGTTTCATAGCCTTTTTTTTTTTCTTGGTCAGTATACTAAATCTAAATTTTCGTACTGATGTTAGCAAAAAGTCTCTGCTAGCAAAACTGAAGAAGAGCCATTGAACATGTAACCCCATTTTTGCTTTTACAACTTCAGGAGCTGGCAGCATTGTTCATTCCAAGCACAAGCAGGAACACAGTCTTCAGATTTGCAGATTTGTAATAAACTTCTCTCTTTTTCTCTCTCAGAATAAAACAGAATAAAGAAAGTTCTGGAATAAAGAATTGGTTCTGAGGAAATTAAGCTGTTCTTTTCTTTTAAACACCAAAGCCAACAATGACAACTACAACAACAACACAGAAATCATGCTAGCATAATTGTTTCTGTTTCTGTCTGACAGTTAAAATTCTCTAGATTTCTCTTTGATTTGACTCGCAGGCTTTGTATCTCCTGAAGCAATGTGGCACCAGCCATGGGCACCAGCTTATTAAAGTTCAAGTCATTGTTCAACGCAAATTCCTACTGAGCCCAGGCCAATTCAAGCAAGAACTCTTCAAATTGTTTACAAAGAGTACCTGAAGCTGATAAAAATAAAATAAAATAAAGTAAGAAAGGCCTGGAAAAAAGCCCAACTTCTATTTCATTTTAAAATATTTTAGCTCTCTTTGATGAGAAGCCATTAGTTCCCAAACAGCACTGGAGCCGAGGTCCTACAGCCACATTCTCCCCGATCAATGGATCCAAACCGTGTTGCAACCAGGAGCTGCCTTGCGATTTCCTATCTGAAGTTATTTTGAGGTACAGCCAGAGCCCCAGAAAGATTTGTTCTTGTCAACTTAGTAATCCCTCATTAGGGAATAAAAAACGCTTTATTTCCCTTGCAGAATCCTTTTATAACAGGAACTCTCATGTCACTGTGAATTGGTGCTCCTCTGGCTTACAGAATCATTTCTGGATTTCTCTTGCGTTGAATGCATTTGCCTTTGTGCCTGTAAAGCTTTTGTTGGATGCGGTAATGCAGTAACCTCCTGCTAAGGAGAGAGAGCAAAGCCTTGCACTGCCTGCACGGCCCTGCCGCCCAGCGCCCCAGAGCCCATTCTGAGCCTTCCCAACACCTCCGGGTGCCATCAAGTGGCACCCGAGTAATTAAGATGTTTTATCTCGTGAGTGTTGAGGCCAGCATTTCGGGTTGAACCCGCTGCATTTGAGGCCAGCCTGCAAACAACCCCATGCACAGTGCAGGGTGGCTGCCGACGTGCCAAGCCCGGCCCAGCCGCTGCTGGGCATTCGGCTTGCAGCACCAGCCTGCAGCGGGTCCAAGGGAACCTCTGCAGAACAAGTGACACAATGGGAACCAGGCGCTTTGGCATCAAATATTTTCACCACATTACAAAGGAAACATAATTTTGTTTTGCACTGCTCGCCTGAAGATTCGGAAAAATTGATGAACTCTCGGAAGCCAAGCAATGAAACCACTGGCAATATTCTGAAGAGGATCCTAAAACCTTGACTGTTTAACTGCCGCTCTGACAAGTCACAAACAAGAACAGAATTCTGTCTTTTTTAGAGAGTGATTATTATTAAATGTATGAGTTATTTAAGAGAAGTACTTCTGTAGCACTTGCAGGTGCTTAAATTTCAAGTACAAATTACAATTCTGCTCTACAAGTGCATGCTGAATTCATTCTTAAGATTTTTAGTGTGACGAAGCATAAGCAAGTATTATTGAATGATCCAGGTAGTATTAAATTCAAGAACAGCTAGAAATGATAAGGAAAGACAGAGTATTTGGTAAAATCAATTGGAATAATGATAGACTATCATTTCAACATGAATATTCTGTCAGCCTAATTATATCTAGAAGTATGCAAAATATGAATACTGTGAAAATTCAGTTACATTGCTGACAACAAGAAATCCTACTTTAAAATGAAACAAGATAGGAATACTGAAAGGCCTCAAAAATAGTGGGTTTTTTTGATAATCTATTGCTTCAAAAATGGCTATTCCTTTTCTCTCATTTGACTTTTTGAGAATTATTTAGGAAATCAATATCTAGAAATTAGGGGATGTTTTATATTTTTATGTGCATATTGTATCATATCCAATATTTGCCTTGTTCCCAGTGTTTCATCATATGAAATGCAGTCTAAATAACAGTGTTATGCTACTAATCTGAGCACCTGTACCTTCCATTCCATGCATATATCATATGTTGAAATTGTCCCTATATATTTATGCTGCACTGGTCTGACCAAGCAGATCAGTGCTGTGAGGCTCACAATCAGATGTGGGTTTGGATAGATTTGCCTCTGGGAACCTAACTTGCAAGTTATCCATATATTCCATACAGTTCCACTTGAAGTAGAGGAGAGCCATAGGAAGCACATGTCTGCAGGGAATGTGTTATATTCGCTTTAGATGCATTCTCGTGTGCCATGCACTAAGCAGGGAAATAGCACGAACAGCAGCTCTCATCGTTCCATCCGGCTGACAAAGAAATCTCCCAGGTGAAGTCAAAAGCCCTCCTGAACAAGGCTTTCCACCAAAGTTCTCTCTTTGTCCCACTTGCTGCATAAGAGCTTATGATGTTGAACACAACTAGCATTTTCACGCAGTTTGCAATGATAGCCATTGTGCTTCTCTTAGTGTATTCACAATATTTCCTTATCATCATGAGCAGTGATAGAGTATTTCAATTTCTCTTCTCTCTGCAGCATCTCTATCACTTTTTTTGAAAAAGCGGAGAGCAATTCTGCTTTCATACTCGCTATTCCTATTATTTCTTCACCAGCCGGATGCCCATGCCCCTGTTCAGCAAGGCCTATGGCCCTCTAAGGTAAAGGGCCCATCGCTTCTGCAGTAGATTTTTTCTGAAGCTGCCGCCAATTCCAAACCCACACAGAGGGCCCTGAGTGTGTGCGGCAACAGGACACGCTGCCACGAGCCCTGCTGCCAGCTCCAGTTATCCGGCTATTCCGGGGCTCCGGGAACGAGGAATATTGCACTGCGGCTCCCGGGGTAGCTCGGAGCACAAGCAGAGCAACCCCCGAGGAATGCATGGCTTGGATGCAGAACAGCAGTGTCAACCCTGCAGTGCGAAGGATTAAGCAGAGACATGAAAATTAACCTAAAGAAACAAAATCATCACAATCTTTTCCCACAGTTCTTGTGTATTTTTAAATGGAAAATACTTAGGAGGAGTAAAAACTCTTACAGCTGAAACAAAATAGAGTACAAACCACAGAAGGCCCATCATAATCTTTGCCTTCAGCCATCTCAGCAAAAGGTCAGTACTATTTTTATATATTTAATTTTGTATACATTTCCTAATTTCTTAAGAAATATTAATATCTTATTTTTAAACAGTATACATTTATCATTCAACAATGAACACAAAGTTTAAAAGGTCTTGTCGAGGGAATATTACTTCCTTGATAATATGAACTCTACAGAAATGGATAAACCAGTCTATGTAGAGCTCATATTCAACTTATTCCTATTGTGTTTCATACATCTGGCCTTTTGTTTACAGCTTTTGAAAGACTGAAATGTGGTTATCAGGTATGAATATACATTAAAAAACAGTAGCAGCTTAGCTATTGGTAGTCTTAGAAGAAACATCACTACATTAAAAGAAAAAAAAAACTCCTTTGGGGGATTTGGGACTTGTCTTCTCATTTAGGACAGGGCAAAAAATTGTCAAGAAGCCACAGCCAGCTCACATCAGTGAGGTTGTGCCAGGCAGCTAAGGAAAAAAGGATTCCTTTGTGCTGACTTAAAAGCAAATCAGAGCTCTCTGTCTTCTTTGAAATGGCTGTAAACAAAATAGATTTGTTGCTTCTAAAACAAAATTTCTATTTTATACTAGAAAGTTAAGTAATACAGTTTGAGCACCTCCAGTTAGAATCAGGTCAATATGATATAATATGGTTTTATTCAGCCACAGACATTATTTACTACCTGTAAACATATGTACGGTTCGATTTCAGCGTGCTCTAAGTATTTAGAAAATGATTAGCAAGAATATTGGGTTTTAGATGTATTTTAGACAAATACAAACCATAAGATTTTCATTACAAATTTATTTGTTCCATTTTTTAACAATCATTAAAGAAGAAGAAATACCACGTGATTTAGGTGATTAAGCCTATATCACAGCTTACGGCAATAAATAAACCCACTTGAAAATTTGCAAACAGACCCCAGGTGGAAATCACCTGCATAAATCCTTCAGCTAATAGTTCACAAACATAACAAACAGAGCAGCAAAGACTATTCATAAATGATTTACGAAAATAAATTAATATGATATGCCATTGATTATTCCATCTTCTCTGTGCCTGCTCCCCTATATTTTTCTGAATCTGAAACACCATGATAAATTTTAAATCGTGTAAAATGATCCTTTCAAAAATACCATTCTAGATATTCTTTTACAAGAAGAAATGATTTCTACCAGGTTATAGTCTTATTAGGATATCATATATGCATCACTATCTTTTCTGTACAATCTCATACAACAATCTTCAAGTTGCTGAACATCCCAGAGGGCTGCAAACCATGGCAGGCAGCCCAAGGAGAGGTGCCAAGAGTCACACAAACACAAGAGAGCTGGGAGATGACCAATGAGAATATTAAAAGAGGTAAAAGTCGACGGAAGAAAACTTGAGAACAATAAGAAAAGCTTCAAAGTGCTCTATTATTCCTGGAATTTTTCTACTGCCTTGAGTTATAGTATGGGTCAAACCTTAGAAAAGAATGGCATAGGAAAATAGGAAATGAATAAAAAGAGAATAAATAAGAAGAAACATAATGGTTTAAACAGATATCTTTGAAGCTCCAGTGGTAAAGAAACGTTTAAAATAGATTTTCAAGGCATCTCTTAGGCAGCTTTGGGATTCTTAGAGTACTACCCCCATTTTTAAAAATTTCCAGGAAAACAGAAATTAATAAAACATTCTTTGCCTACATTCAATGCCCTTGTTAGTGAAATGGACTACCCCAATGGACTGTTAGTAAAAGGCAGAGATCCTGTCCAGCTCATAGTTGAGTGGAGAGCAAATTCCTCTTCCATGCTCGCTGTACCTTGAGCAGTTACAACAAAAGGACAAGGGTTCTGGGGCATGGCTAATGAGTAGAATGTGCTAAAATCAAGATAACTCTTCTTTTGAACTTTTATATTAAATTGGGAAAGCCCTCTATCTTCAAATACAACAGATCTACCAAATAAGACAAAAAATATCTCCAGAAAAGCAACTTGTCCAAAAATATCACCACTGATCCCATCTGATTATGAAAGCTACGGTTCCAATTGTTTCTATAGTGTGTATCCTGGGTTTATTCACAACAACTCATTACTGAAATATCACTATGAAATTTTGCAGTGTAACTGAAAAACAAACAAACAAACAAAAAAACCCAATATATTTGCAAATACCTCTAAAATGCAGGATATTAATTATTAGTAACAATATGCAGAAGAGATTTATGAGTAATATATTCCCATCATAAATTTCATATGTACTTTCAGCATGGTTTTCTTTCTTGGAATGGAAGTATTTTGAAAAAATCAAGACACATCTTAACAACAACAAAAAAGCAATTTCTCAACATCTCTGCAACCTATTACAAATATGTGTAAAATTTTGTGAGGTCCAGTCCTCCAAATGGCTCTACTGCACTGTAACAGCAAGAGGGCATGGGGACGCGAAACACACATCACAACACACAGGCTGTTTTGGCATTCTGGATCAAAATCTCTCAATGAGAGTTAGTAATTCAAGTGATAAAACTCCAGATTTTTTGAGATTATTACAGTGCATGGAGGAGGGAATCCCAACAGGAGGGACATTGTGGCTGCCATTGCAGCTCTGGAAAACAGCAAATCCATCTGCCAATTCCAAGAGTTTCCTGCTGCCTGTCCATAAGTGGCAAGGACGTGTCTAGGGATAGGAGGTTGGCTCAGCAGCTCTCTATGACCAGGGCAGAGCAGACAACACCACAGCAAGGTTATTTTGCCCGGATAGAGATTCTGAACACTGCTAGGTCTAGGTGTGAGCCAGGACTGAAGTTTCAAATACATAAGGAAAATACACCCTAAAACACAGATTTTTTTTTTTTCCATTAGAACTTTCATTTTCCCTCTTAAAGGTCATTTCACAACTGCATAACTAATGAGGAAGGATATATTCCTCAAGTGAGCAGGGATCTGCCACAGCACACCCGAGCAAAGGAGCAGCTACGAGCTATGACACGCCGGACCGCCACGCTGCTGCAGCTGCAGCTCCCAGCAAGGTTTATGTGGCAGTTCATATTTGCCAATATATCTTCCAGGCTAAAAAGATGCGATTTCCTCCCTGGTGATTTCACAAGTAACTCCCATCAATAGCTTGCTGTAAATTTGGCATGGCAAGGGATTGCAAGAACATACTTGCTAAAACACAAAGGTTTCCTTTATGGAACTATATATGCTTTAGTCTTCTCCAGATGATAATATGAACCTTAAGTATTTTCCTCTAGGACTCCAGAAAGAATACAAAGGAAAAGGGGGGAGGATATCTCTGACTTGCTTGCTAGCATACACGGTTCTTATCTGTGCTCCCTTCAGTCATTTTTGAGTAGTTTTCTATTTAAAAATATATGCATTTAAAATAAAACAAAAACCAGAGAAGCCAGATCTTGCTCTTCTATTGTGCCATATTGTTGTGAATATGAATATTCAGCTGAAGGTTGCCGCTGAAACATGATGCTATCATCTCCAATATGGCCAACATGTCCAACTTGGCATTTGTTTATTTTTATAGCCTATTTCTATACACAAAGCTACAGCAAGTAAAGGGTGCTAATCTAAACTAACTTCGTCTTGCCTTACTTTAAAAAAAGCCATCCTCTCTACTCCTAACCTCTGGCCAAAATAATCCTCACTACCATTTGTTTACTTCACTGTCTTCACCTGCTTTTCTCCTGAATTTATACATCTGTTTTTATACATTTGAAGGATGCTGGAATCAGAATGGCTTCTTCTATTCAGGTTTGTTTTTCCTGTGCACTTTGGCAGACTCCTTGGCCAATCTGCAAGCTTTTTAAAGAAATTGGCGCTACTCTACCTGTAGGATCTTGGCACAAGCTGGTACTAAGGAATAAGAGGCAGGGCGGTCGGATTAAGCACCCCCTGTGCTCTCAGGCCTTGAGGTTTGCAGCTTGGGGAACACGAGCAGAGGAGCCCGTGCAGCTCCCTGCAGACAAGGAGCCACAGAGTACCGCCAACTGAGTAATTCCACGCTCTTTTCCTCACCAATTTGGCAGATTTTCCCTTGTCATCATACCCTGAAATCTAGGCAAAACAGAAAGATCTGCTTATGCTTACCAGGCAGGTTTCACCCAAATTTTACAGTCGTAATTAAAAGCTACAGTTTGATTAAGGAAATTATGAATTACAATAAAGTGCAAGGAACATGCAAAATGAATAATTAACATTGTATAGACTTCAGCATCATAATTAAGATTAAATACTACATACATTCAAACTAGATTAGTACATCCACTGAAAGCTGAAATGTGCTCAGTAGGAGAGCCTGTGCATTCGCAAAATAATGTTTTATGAAGAACATTCCAGCAACATTAAGCATAAGGTTGTCATATATAAGATGATTAACGTTTTGTACAAAAGAAGCTGTAATTCCAGTAAATGAAGTCATTTCATCTCCCTGCTGCTTCTACCTTTAGGAATATACTGTAAATGAAAAATGGCTCAATGTGAAGTCTAGTTAAATAGAATATGACTCCTCTTGTTTGAAGTTAATGAGACTTGGAAAAGTGCATTTAAATAAATGTTGTGATTTTAAATCACCGTTTTCATTAAGATCCACACAGGGCCATGCGTTTTTGCCCACGGTGAGGCCTGGCAGGATGCGGTGCCTCTCCTCACCCTTGCGTGCAGAGGACACGTCCTCCAGCTGCACTGACCTCCGCAGGGAGCTCAGTCCCTCTCCAAGGACTTCAGTTCAGACCCGGCTGCCATTAGGCACAAAATAGAGCACCGGCATTCAGCTGGAGCACAGGCTGAGGTTAAGCACTGCTGAAAGCTGAGAACTCCCCGTGCCGCTGCTGGGAAGGTCCTTACCTGCCCTCGAGGCCTGGGCAACAACATCAGGTGCCACTAGGTCAATACGCGTACAGCTACCTCATGCTCCATGCCTGTTCCCTCCGGAGAAGGTGCTCTTCTCTGGGACACGAGGCTCTGCAGCAGCACCAGACATGCTGGGGGAAACAGATCCAGCACCCTCGCTTTGCTCACCTCTGGGCTAACTCGAGCCCAGAAAAAGGGATAATTCACTATATATCATACCCACAGAGCTTTTTATTGTTAATTTTTTTTAAGCAGACCTTGCTTGCCAGCACTGGGCAACAGGGATGTCCAGTAGGATGCAAGTGCTTCAGGGAAGGGGACTGTATGGCCCACGACAGCTGCCCACAGGGCTGCCGGCCTGAGAGCTTTTGCAGCCCGTCCCCACTCCCGTGACTGCAGACCGTGTAATAGGACTTCGATAGCATTAAGCATCTTCAAATAAAACAGATTTCCATCACCCCCCCACACCCCGAAAGAGAAACAGAAATGATTTTCCATTCAATTAAGAATTTGCAGCAGTGCCTGAAAGACATTTTTGGAAAACTTGCACACCTGCTTAACAAAACGAGAAGAGGCAGTTCCTGAGGAGCTCTTTGCTCATTTACATGCAGTTGGATTTCACAAAAACACGGTTTTACGTCCTCCTGTGGTGTAAATCTTTTTCCTCATGGCAGTAAGAAAAAGTCTATGCAACCAAAAATTAATAGATTAGAAAGTTGAATTCTCCTGCCCTTTTTTTAAAAGTATATTTTCCTGACATGATAAAAAAAAAAAAATCATGACAAGATGTGTATTGTTTATGTCCACAGGACAAAAAGGTCGGCAGCTCCCACACGTCCAAAGGCTCTTTAGGGTTTTATGTGCTTCTCTCTTATAGTTTTAGAAAGCATGGAAAAGCTCTTTCCATGAGGATATAGCTACACAAATAGCACAATCAAGAAGAAAAAATAGGAGCAGATTGAGAAAATCTTCAAGTTGGTCTGCAAAAGCATTTTTATTTAGAAATGGAAATATAGAATTTGTATCAAAGAACCCTTCATGGAATCACAAAATGCTTTTAGATCTCATGCTGAACACTAGAGACTATTACCATAACTATAAATTAGGTTTACAGTGATATAATTGCAAGTGCTAAACCTACGTAGCATTAATAGCCTTATCAATTACAATGTCATAAACATATTTTATAGTAGCATAAATATTGATATTAATGCAATCAAGCATCTATAGTAGTAACAAAGTTTCCTGTTCCACTGAGTATTTGACTTCAAATTTGATATGAACGTGGATCTCCACACAGAATAATTGCACATGCCAGCTCTAATCACATTTAAATACTATCTGAGACAAATAAGCTCCGTTAAATGGAAATACTTCAGGTGGAATCTGTCTTCATTAAATAGAACTATTTTATACTGAAAATAGTATCAAGATAAAAATGTTAATTCTTACATTAAAGCAATCTGTAATGATTTGTAACTCACAAATCATTCACAAAGTTATTTTTTTCTGACTATTCTGCTCAGTTCACATCAGATGACATCGGCAGCACACTACAGTTGAAACCTGCCAGCTGACACGAGCCAGAATTCAGCCCAGTTTTAAATGTTCTCTCCCAATGGGAAGGATCCTCTTGAAAATGGCCTCAAGTCAAGTCTACCATACAAACTGCATTGTCTAGTTGTTTCAATCTGCTACAGGAGCCAGGAATGGAAGATGATGAACATGATGGAGCTTTTAAAAAGAATTCCAGGAAGAATTCAGAAAATTTTGTCAGGAACACTTAAAAAATAATTAGTAGATTCACAAAGATATTATAGAAAGGCAACAAGTAAGCACCCTTGTAGGGGTAGTGACATTCTGCCAAACTAAGAGGAATTTTTCAAGAAGTCACTCATATGGAAAGGAACGAACCAATTTCTAACCGGATTGTACATCTGAAGAGTTTTCAATATGATCTTTTAATCAAGCACTCCTGAAGAAACTAAGCTGCAACAGTATATAACAAAGGCTCCTCGCGTGGATCTTTAAGCAATTAAAAGATCAGAAATGACATTTATGAAACAAATGGTCAGTTTTTACAGTGAACATCCTGCAGGAGGTTATGCTGGGGGCTGTGCTGCTCAATTTGTTTCTAAGTGACCTAGGAAAGGGACGAAATTGTAAGGTTTTTTGATGATACGAGGCTATTCACTGCAATAAAAATGAAAGCTAAGAAAACTTACAAAATATGTAGTGTTACTTAGCACCTCAGTGATAAAATAGCAGATGAACATCAGGCAAAAATCAGCAAATGACAACTACCAGTTTTACAAGGCCCCTCTTGAGGATTACAGCAAATTTAAAATGTAAACACATATGCACAGGATTTAATTTTTAATTTACTGATTTTTCAATTCAATTATGTTTTTCATGCATTGTCTTGTCTAAAAATCCATTCCAGTACTTCCCACTTGATAAAGCCTAGAAAACTATCTGTTTTCCAATCTGAATTTATTATTGACCAATCGGAATATATATCACTTTGTACTACTATTATTCTACTAACAAAATTCATTAGTTTATCATCAGCAGCTCCAGATTTGATCAAGATCCAATCCCACTCTTTTATTTTCATTTTCAAATTCATTTCAGTGACTGCCCTTCAACAAAAAGCACCATCTGTAAAGAAACTCTGCATGTCTTCTGAAAACTAAGTACAGCTTGATAGTATCACACACCTCATTAAGATGACATAAGTTGGCTCTGGTTCTTTAATCAACTTCCAAAGCCACTTGTTGATACCCTTGTGTCCAGAGTCGGCAGAATCTCATTCCCAAATAACTGGTTGCACAGAGAATTGTAATCAGAAGAAATTTGTGTAAGGCTGCATTTTTTCTGTCTATCAGACATGTAGGTCAATCTGCCTTATGATTAAGATTTTTGCCTAATCATGTTAAAGAGCATTAAATTTTAATTACTTGCAAATTGGATGAGAGTTCAGAGAGAAAAAATCTCTATTGACGAGAGCGAGCTGTTTCAATCTGCTACTGCCATTTCTGCCCATGTGTCTAGCTTTAACAATATTATATACGCTTACTTGGTGCCCTTATCATTTGACAGATCTAAGAACTGACAGCTGAGGCAGGAGACTTTCTTTAGTTGTGGTAAGGATAACATGACATGGAACAATTACATGCTTAAATCTAAGGACTTTCTTTTGACAAGCCTGGAACCTAATACCTTTATTTAAACCTAATAGAGAAAAAAAATAACCATCATCATCATATAAAAAACTATCCTACAGAACTACAGAACTTGGCTATACAAAGATACAGCTTATATTTCAAGCAAAAAGTAGTACTTACATCTAATGCAGATGCACCTGAGCTAGGTACAAGAGAGCTTAGCGAGGGCTGTTACAGATGCACAGATACAGAAAATTCAGTGAAGACCTGATCTTATCTGGGGTTCTGGACAGTTTTTAAACCCTGTGTCAAGCCACGGCCTGCTGAAGCTACTCCTGCTATTTGTAGCCCAGGAATGTATATTAATGCCCATTCGCGTGATTCAGGGGTTTTAGTGTTTGCATCCTCAGTGTGATATCATCGGAAACTTCATCACATTTTGAAGTGCACAGTCTTCATAATATTGCATTGACTTCTTTTTTTTTCCTCTATTTAAAACAATTTTTCATATAGAATATACAACCTGCAACAGAAATAAGCAAGCACTTGATTTGTGCTTGAAAAGATGATGCAGTGAATTCACAGGTATATTTGAATACCCAATGTGGCTGATCTAAGGTATAAATATGTCTAGGCATATATAATTTAAGCAAAGTAACTTTAGTAGAAGAGAATCAGATACAGTTTGAGATAGCTCAGTATAAAATAGCTTAGAGATGGAGACCCCCCTGAGTTAGCAGAAAAAGTGGAATCAAAAATTGCTCTTCACATAATTCACAGTCTGGATTAGATGCAACAGTTAGTCCTCCATGCTTTGATTATGTCCATATATGACAGGTCGTTGGACAGGTAGACTAGAGGTGAGCAATTATTGAGCGCAATTCTTGTCATGACTTTGCTAATTCCTGACTCTTCACCACTCATAAGCAATTAAGACTTCTTTGTAACCTAAAACCATTAAGGTGTGACGCTTGCAATCTATTTCTGTGCTCCTTTCTGAAAGTTCACTGATGATTTACTCTTTCTAAAAATATATCTGGCCTATTACAGCACGTCCGCTGCTTTCCATGGCACCCACAATTTGAATGCACCCTCTATGTCTTCACTGAATATTTATTACTTTTATTTATTTTTCACTGAATATTTATTACTTTATTATATTTATTAAGGCAAATGAACCAACCAAAGCACTAAAAAAAACAAAACAAAAAACCCAAAACTTAGCCCAAGGAAAGAATATTACAGACATATCAGAAAATTTTATACCAATACAAGAAGAACTTTCTTCTTCTCCAATTATTATTTTTTTTCATTATTTTAATATACACTCTGGCAAAGCATCAGTTTTGGAAAATAAATATTCTACTACTTACAAAGCATTGGAAACATAATTATAACCGGTATGTCATGTAATTAACATCACATCCGCAGTTACAGTTAAGTTAGCTTAGTTAAGAAGTTAATGTACTACTACTCCTCGAAGATTATGATTCACTTCTAACATAATCCTCAAATTAAAAGTTTATGTAAGTTAGCACCAGCTCTGTTCTTTCTCCATGTAGTTCACATGGTCAAAAAGTGTTCCCTTGGGTCCTTTTGCCTGGAAAGCCATTGAAATTATTCTCACTTTTATTACTCTCTCAGCCAGCACGGCTGGAATTAGACAAAAAATAAAGAAGTCACAAAGATAGTATACAATTAAAGATTTCAGGATTACACTAGCAGATAACGACCTGGTACAGAAAACAGTGTGTGCTATAATAAACACATATGAACATTTTATGGTTGGATTCAATGAAGGGCAGCTCTTTATAAGAAGTGCTTATTTCCTGTGAACATCAGCAAATCCCATTTGAAAAATCTACTCTGTTTATAATCTCTTGGACAATTTTAATCTGTGATTAATTAGATGGCCCAAGGGCACATGGGAAGACAGAAGCCAAGGCCTCTGCTCAGAATGCTTCTAGGAGGGCTGTTTACACCAACTGCTTTTCTCTGTCTCAATATTGAAAAGAAAAACGTTTTAAACCAACTTTGTAAGTACTGTCATTAGTCCAGACCTCGGGTCTTCGGGTGCCAGGTTCAAAATGATGAATTGTTCCCCTGCCAATGAAGAGCCCCACAAAACAGCCACCGCACCTTTCTGGAAGATGGAAAGATTTTACATCTGGCTGCTGTGCAGTTTGCACACATGGGCCACTGAACATAATCACTAAACATGAGTAACCCCTGATAACAGCAAGGCTAGAAATAACGGTGGGGCTCTATTAGCTCAAGTTTTACACTGAGGAACTGTAATCACCAGCAGACTTCATGTAGGTAATGACAGGCTTTTGAACCTCGCCTAACTTGATCAAAATCAGGGGCGGAAATAGGCTACGTTTTACTCATGGTATAATTATATTTGCACGAAACACAAGGGAGGGAGCCACCACCGCTCGCTCCCGCTGCCTCATTGCACCTCCGGGAGCACCATCCTCCCGTGCCACCGCCTGGAAAGGCGGCATGGAGGAGCAGAGGCCACGGGCTCCGCATCCCAGGCCTCGCACCTGGACGGTAACTACAGAGCTCGGCAGGCTCCTGCCAGGACGTGGAGTAAGAAAAGGGGCTACTACTGAAGAGTGTCTCCTTCCACATGTTTACAGTCAGTAATAGACCTGCTGTTTGCATTTCAGCTCATCAATGGAACTAAATCTTATTTATATGATTTAATAATTATATGCATTTAATTATTAATGCAAATATAATACCAGGAAAACCTAAATAATTAATGATACTCTTATAAATAATTTCTATTAGTGAAACAGATTGAAAAATGATTTGTTCTTAACAGCAGACTTATAAATATTTAAAAACAAGCACCAACAATGCAGTTTATACAGACTAAAAACCCTAATGCTCCTAAGCCATTTATACAGTGTAGAACACAGCTATTAAATCAGAAGATAAAAACAACTAAAGATTCGTCAGGCCACGAGCTTTGATTTATAGCTAGGAAGTCGGAAATTATGACTGACTTGCCACATTGCTGAGTATTTTCTAAATAACAGATAATTGATTTCTAAAAAATCCTTCTAAAAATTTGAGTACTTGAATAGAGATGAACTAGGCAATGCTTTAAGTCATAGCAACTGATTTTGAGTTTTGGTTGGTAGCAGATATGACATACAACCGAACCTAAAGCTGAATCTTTATATTTAGCTAAGCTATGATTAATGTAATGTAAAGTAGGGGAAAACATGACTTTCTGGTATATTATAATCCCTGACCACCTGGAGTAAATGTCACCAGCATAAATTATTACAGCCTTGGGCCTGCTCTGATTTACTCTTACTTGTAATGGCTACAGAGCCCAGTCTGACAGCGACCATCATTCACAGCCAGTGATGCATTTGGGTTTCTGATTTCATATTGACTTAAATGGAAAAATAAATTGGAACCTGTGTAAGAGTAAAGACCTTAAAGAGCTGCTGAGCCTGTTTAGACACGGGTCCACCAGTGTGTTCTAGCTACTACAAAACAACACAAAAGCAGTTCATCCGCAACTAGTTAGTGGTGGTCTTGCACCATTCGGGTTTCATAAATGAATATTAAGAACTCTAAAATAATGTAATAGAGAAAGAAATCAAAAGAGTTTTCAAGCAGCCTATTTAGTTACATTTATTTTAACTCCTAAATTTGACCATTTACTTGAAAGCTCTATGAGAGACAAGTATTCTCTGTTTGATTCTGTACTTTCTAGCATGATTTTTATGCAATGCAGTTAAAATCTCTCTTATGGGAGAACAGATGGGTTTGTTTAAAGATTGTCATATAGTAAACCAAAATATCCCACCGATTACCTTGAGTTACTAACGATCATGTAAAGCTTAGTTGGTCAACTAAGCAATTAGAAAGATCATCCCCATCAGAAAAATGATTCCTGTAATTATGTCGACATAGTTATCCTTGATGGCATCTGGCATAAACTTCACCCAAAGGAAATTTTCTATGACTTCATATGAATCCATTGACTTAGTTATCAAAACTGCTTCAGGACAGGTTCATATAAGCAGTTCAAAGGAACTGCTGTTCAAACTTTTCCAGTTGTTCCAAGAGATTTCCATCAGCATGGTTCACAGAGAAGAGAGCCAAATTACATTTCTAGTCTCCAAGATTAAATGCTGTTGCTTCCATAACACTTAGCTATTATTTTAAGGAAAGGTATTACAAATTCTTATTCCCCTCATTCCCATTCTTTTGCCACAGTATCAAGGGCTGACCTGACAGCACCACTCACTTGATGCTGGCACTCTAAGGCTTTTGGGCAGCAGGTCTGCTCCTAGTTTTTAAGGGAGTCAGCCTCTGGTCATGGGATTACTACTGTGCTAGACAAAGCAAGGAGAGTCAAGAGTCAAGGTATTTACAGCTTAAATAAGAGGGGGGAAAAAAAAAGTTTTTTTACTACTTGGTAGAAGACCTAGTTGATCAGGTAATAATACCAAGTGACACTGCATGAATAACTCTGCATGAATACTTGGTGATTTTCCACTGCATGATGAGTTGCTTCACGGATCGTTTATGAAAAATTGTTGGCAGATTGGTCCTTACATTTTGCACAATAGAGACTATATAGATAGCAATGAGTTCATGCTCACTTTATGACCCAACATGGCTTATACATAGAGAATGAATAATATTAGCCTTAGCTGTTCTTTCCTAACCCCAAGAACTTTGTCCTGCATTCAGTTAGAATTCACAAGGCAAACAGCCCCACAAAAAGTGCCGTCTTTTGGGGACAACCACGGGTGAGACAGCCTATCTTCACCACAGTTGTCAACAAATCATTTGTCAACGTGCTGCAGCACTGAAAACCTCACATCCTCCACAGATTTGCAGAATATAATGCGTGAAAGAATCGAATATGCTACTCCAGCATAAATACTTACGCATTTCGCCTAAGAACCTAATAAAAAGTGAGTCTTTATTCCTGTTAGACCATTTACCCATTTCCAGACTGCATTCATGATGAGCTATTTTCCATTCATGTGTTAAAATCTCAAATTTTCTCATCTCCATAGAAAGAAAGGATCCTGCCCATATGTTACTGAATGCAAGAAAAGGTATTTCTGTATTCCAAGGTATGACACAAACTGACACAAGGCAAGAAAATCAACTGGAACCTGACACTCTGCCCTGAACTCATGCTGTGCTGTCACAACGAAGCCTGAGCTACTGTCGGGATGGGATGTTAGCCCTAACTTTGACTTCCCTGACTTTCTGCCTTTAACTATAAACTGCAGGCAAACTAAAGACACCCTTTAGTAGGAATGCTTTGTGAGATGGCCTTTTCAAAGGCTCCATTCCTCGCTCTCACCTTTATTATGCAGGATTTAGCCCGTGTGGCCGCTGGTTCTGACCATAGCAAGTTTCTCAGCTCCAGCTGCCTCAGAAATCACTTGCTGGCACGTGCAGTAACTACCCTTGAGTGGGATGGTGTAGACACGGCGTGACTGTGAATGAGCGTGGCCTCTGCCCTTCACTGGCTGGCAAAACCATGCCTTTAGCAGAGCAATTACTATTGTGCAAAGTATCTCTCCAGTCCCATTGACAACTCATGCCCTTGCAGGTACTAAGCCACCATCTCAAATATTCCTCTGCAAAGACGGAAGCAAATTTTTGTCTAAAACCGTCCATCTCCTTCCTATGACCATGTGGCACATCGCCTGCTCGCATCCCCAGGACACTCGGATCTCACGATTCCTCCAAGCTGAGCCTTACTCACACAGGTGGCTGCATGGTCTGGGCCACAGCACTTATTCCAGGACTGCTCTCCAGTGTACTAGCTCACACTCTGCTGTGCTCAGAGCACTAACAGTCTCTTTTTAATTATTTTTTCCCTCCTCAGCTACTGACCTGATACAAATACGAACTTACCTGAAGCCATTTTAACCTACCACGCTAATTCCAACACCATGAACCAAAACTGTAATGAGGGACTATCAACATATATGAAAAGAACCATAAAACAAAGAGCATCATGAAATAACATTATCCACTGTTCTACTTCTCTGCCCTTAAAACATTTGTTAATCTGTTCTGATTTATAGAAGCTTTAAACAAAAACAGCTTCCACTAATTTCTCATTTTTCCTCTCTTTCCTTACATTTTTTTCAGTGCAATTTTGTTACCGAGCTGCTGAATATTCAGAAATGCACCTCAGTCAGGAATCTGTTATGTTTTTTGGTGCCACAAAACTTGTGTTTCCAAGTACTCTTTCCAAGCAATACTTCACAAGGCACCACGCTGCTGAGGAAGTCTATCTGTATTTATAACAAACAGGCCCCTCTATTCAGAGCCAGGAAACCTGGGTGATGGTGGCAGCTTGTGCGAGGCTCAGCACAGCACTGTTAGCCAACATTAGCCTCTGACCCTCACAGCGACCCCTCGTCCCTGTGACACAAGCATTGCTATGAGTTTGTGTGACATATCCTTTGGGCCAAGGCACCAACTCGCCACAGTAACTGGCTCCTGGGCTGCCGCGGACACCACGTGTCTCTGCCTCGCAGGAGCCGGGGGGCAGAGCAGCAGATCTCCATTTCCACCTGGCTCCTGACACTCCCAAACACGAGCTCACAAGCAGTGGATGGCAGGGCGCTACGAGCCCAGGCTCGAGCTCCGGGAAGAGGCGTGGAGACCCGGGAGCGATTCCCCCTTGGCCCCAGGAGCTCTGCTCAGCGTGGGCAGCCATGCAAAGAGGCGGCAGGGCCGCGGGCCCAGCACGGCCCCAGGGCACCCGCGCTGCGCCGCTCCCTGCGGCTCTCCCGTCAACCGCCGCCGCACGAGCCCAAAAGGCACCCAGAAAGCACAGGAGAAGGGAGCTGTACCTGGTCTTCTAACAATATGGGCTCAAACAAAGAGCGCTGGGTTTGATCTGCAAAGTGTTACGGGAGCCTGAAATCACACAGGCCGAGTAACCAGCTCCTTCCCAAGAGCTACAGTACACCAGGGCCACCACCACGTCTAGCGGTCTACTCTACCGCTACACATCTGATAGGGGTTTTTATTTCACTGTAAAACCAAGCAAGTACATTTAAACCAATATATTTGCAACACAGGGTTTTGCATTTGGAATTTCTTTTTTTTTTTTTTTTTTTTTTCCTTGAGTCCCTGTAAGAACTTTGAGCTAAAGCAAAGAAAAACACTATTATACCTTTGTAAGAGTGTACAAATTGGTGATACTCTGCTAGAAACACATCGAAATAAAGTAAAATTCTCCTGGGTAAACAGATATCTGAATATTGTCAAAACCTTTCATGACTTCCACTTTATGGCTTCGGCGAAAGCAGAAAATTCTCCAGCCCTGCGTCCTTTTCTTTGTTCACAAAATACTCCCATTAAGCCAAAGCAGGACACAACTCGTAACTTGGAGGTGGCCTCTTCTGATCCCTGCTCCTGCAGCAGCCTCCATTTTACCGACCTCTCTTGTTTCTGCATATATTCACACCCGCAGGCTATGCCATATTCTGTAAGGCTTCCCAGGTTTTGAAAGCCATAGGATGACATTTTGCATCACACTGGATAAAGAGTTATTTTGTATTAATTGTACCTGATTAGTTGTGCTGATCAGCTCTGATTACTGTATTTTAAGAGACCCAAGCACAGCTCTAAAGGATGTTTTTTTAAAATACTTTATACTGGTGAAATTATGTAAAAATCAAATGCTTTGATGTTAAAAGACAGTTAATAAATATGTTCCTTTTTGTGTGTGCTTCTTTCACATAAATATTTAGGACTATATTTTAGAAAAGTCATCTAATTGCTGTGAAAAACACCAGAACTATTTTATTAACTTTGAGCCAAGCAGCATACGCCGTAAGGCTCCATTTCTAAGTCAGTCTTGATTTTCAGTCATTTAAATAGTTAAGTTACTGCATGTTTCTGTTCACACTAAGGAGCTATTTTCTGTGTTCAGCTTTACAGCTGAGGGGAAAAGGTGAGGACACTGGACACGGTGAACGGCAGCAGCTCGACCCTGAATGCTCGTTCCCATGGTAGGCAGGGCCAGCCCTTGGAGTAGAACACGGCTCTCGGGCCACACGCACAGCTCCAAGGGATCACAACCAACGCACACTTTCCCATTCTGACAGTGCAAAAGCTTCATATTTACTCTGACTTCTGGATGCAACCAGTACCACTGCAATATTTGAAACAAAGCAGAACTAATAAATTAAAACGACCTCCCATTACCATTTGTGGCAATGATAAAAAGAGCAGGAGAAGGACCCTGTTTTTATGAAATAACTAGAAAGACAAACAATGAGAAGAGCACCTAAATTAAAGCATATGACAAAATGTTTAGTGAAACAAGTCTGAACTATCAGAGTATCTCAGATATACTAAATGTTGTGTTGTCACTGATGTCTACAGCTCTGTGAATTGGAATTTTACAAACCTCAACTTTCTTCTCCCCTCGGTTGGTACATGAAAGGTTGGAGAGAAAAAAATAAAGGCAGAAGACTAAAACTATGTCACATGTAATAGAAATGCTAAAGCAATGCCTGGATTTGTATTTTGGCAATTTAGGACTCCATTCATTTTGGTGCTCCTAGGAGAGGATGCCTGGCAATATTTGAAGACCAGAAACTGAAAGCTGTGCTCTGTGGGGGATTTACAACATACATGTGCCTACAAGAAGTTTATTTTTAAAAAGTCCTGCTTCTGGAAAAGAAGCTTATGGCTGGTGTAGATGGAATGGAAGATGCCTACACTTTCCTTGATCTTCAGTCTGTAGGTAGAGCAAACTCTATGGAGTTTCTTGAAAGGGTGTTACAGCTCCCTACAAATGTTTGTTAACAGACATTAAACACATGCTCATTAGCTCGACTAGTCATTTGTTTTTCATTCTAGTCAAACTGCAGCTTAGTTGAGAAAATTATTTAAAAAGGTATGAATTTAGACTACAAATGATTTACATCCTTAGAAATTTGTTTTGCTCTAAAAGCTGAACACAACTACCTTTCAATTCAAAAGCATATTTAAAATTGTTTAATGTTCAGTGTATAAAGGGAATAAAAAATAGCATACATGAGTTTGAGAATGACATAAATGTCATCATGACCTTCATGGATTTTCATACAGCCTAGGTAATCCCTGTAAACCAAATTCATTCAAATGCACATCTTCAATCATTCCACTGCTGTTTTGCCCTCTGCTGCAGTTTTATAAATCTCCAATACATCTGTTCCAAAAAAAAGAAAAAAAAAAAAAAAAAAAGGAAAAAAAAAAGCTGTTAAATCTGTAATGCTAAAAATCAGAGAACTTGTCAAGGAGACCTGCTTAGATACTGATATTCTGGACTTCTGTTGTCTTAATTATATTGTATCCTCATCTTTTTGTGCCGCTTTACTTAAATTGTGTCAGCATTTCCATTACAAAACCCTGGTCCTTTGAGTTTTATAACTCACCATTAAAAACTCCCTAAAGGCTACATCTTGGCATATAAGATTTCATCTGAGAAGGAAAAAGTTGTCTAAGCATCTATAGATGTCACAGATATATAAATAGACCGTATAGAGTTTTGACATGAGGGTTAAATCGCACCATTTAAAAAAAAAAAACGGAACACATGAGAAGTTTTGTGGTTTTATATATTTTTCTCTTTTATGGACAGAATGCCAAAATAGCTTCCTTTAATTAAGTTTTGCATCTGCAGATTGCTTTTGTTTATCCAAGGAAAAAAATCAGAAATAAGCAGGTAAGTTGATTTAGAAGGCAATTTTCTAAACGCATGGTCTCTTTCACTATGAAAATGTCAAACACATGTTATATATCTATTTTGTGTACCATGCTAATAAAAAGAGGTTTTGATTACATTTATAGTGCCAAATTTTGGAGCTGGGAAAAG
This sequence comes from Tinamus major, assembly GCA_032466555.1. NCBI lineage: Eukaryota > Metazoa > Chordata > Aves > Tinamiformes > Tinamidae > Tinamus > Tinamus major. The sequence continues at coordinate 959,829 of JASSRY010001105.1, read as the reverse complement.
TATATGTGTCTGAGGGAAAAAATGATTTTCAAGGCCTTAAGAAACACTCTGTGTACAAAACCATGTCTGAACATAAGAAAGAGAAGAGGAATGAGAGATTTCTAGCAAATCTGAAACCAGACTGTTGGATAGAAAAACAAAGACAATCCTGCTCATATCAGCTTTTGGCTGGGTAACAACAGAGCAGAAAGTACAGCGGGACTAGACTCTGCAAGCACTATCAGATAGAGATATCCTGCAAGAGCTTCTGGAATTTACTGCCTGGCCCCTTTCAGCATGTATCTTCAGCTACAGATGCTGCTGCTGGTGAGGAATGGTGTCACAGAACGTGCTGAAAACCCACCCTTATGCCGCTGTTTACACCTACAAATGGATGTTAGCAAATACACTATGTCAGCAGTAGATTATAATTGAATAAATAGCTGAGGCAACTTATGTTTAAAAGTGGTATCCAAATTTCATTTTAATGTTTGCTAAGGCTATCAGAATTTTACATGAGACGCTATATTCATAAGATAGATAGGGAAGGGATGCTCTGTCTCCAGTAAAGGTTCATAGCAGTAGTAAAACCTGTCATTTCTCCCTCTTGTATTGTGCAGTATTATCACAGTATATTTGTGTTTTCCAGGTGAAATTAGCATATTTGGTAACAAAACTGAATCACTGCAAAAGAAGCAAGAGCCACTTTGACCTTTGTCTAGGGTAGAGCAGTACAGAGACGGAACCCACTTCTGGAAAGAGCTTGGGAACCTCCTCACTCGGCTCCACTGGCTAGATCAGGAATGCCTTGCATGCACCAAAATGCTCATGCAACAAAACTGATCTCAAAAAGCCCATCTGTTGGATTCGAGCACAAGCGGGCAAGCTTGCTTTCCTGTCCAACGCCTCTCCGCTTTCTTACGTAATTCAGTTTGACCTAAATTAATTTCAAAGTCATACTTGGCCATAGCACTCCATGTTCAGAACTCTATGGTCAGGCTGAGGAAGGGTTCAAATAAAAGCTCTACTCTCCTATTCATAGCCCATGGTCTCCAGCTGTTACCTGACTCCATTTTACTGATCACATCACATGTTTACTTTGAGGAGAATTCACTTTTGCCCTTAAAAATACAACAACATTAATATACTGATCTTGTATATGTTTTTGTCTTTGTGTTCTCAAGTCGCTAGCGACTAGTACAAAATATTATTTTATCAGAGGAAAAAACTAATTAAAATAAAAAGCTGATGATAAGAATTATAATTACTATTCACTGCAGATGCAATTATAAGGAGATAACTTCCAATTACAGCAGCGGTGGTGAAATAGAAGAAGAACGACAATTAGTCCTTCTCTTTGCTGCCTGAAGACTGTTATTATTTAATATCCTATGGGGCAAGACTCCACGGGTAGCCATAAAATCTGAAACAAGTATAGAAAAGGACAAATAGACTAATTTTCTAGGAGTTTGAGAGACTTTTTCCTTGATGGATGATCGTAGATCAGCATCACTGCAAATAATATCTGCAACTCGCTTCACCATTATACCTTTCAAATCCTTTTTCCCATTGTTACTGACCTTAGAGAAATCTGGCTATTTTAAGTATAAAACTGCAGAACGCTGATCTCGTTTATAGAGCTTTTAAAATACGAAAGCCAGCTTGAATCTATAACAAAAGCCTAAAAAAGAAATATCATCCTGAGCAGAGAAATAAAAAAGTGCAATGCTAATACTTTGCAGAAACTCTTGAGGTCCTTCTAGAGCTTCAGAAAGGAGGTATGTTTTCTATTGTTAAAGGTAACTAAGGATATTTTTGCATTAGGCAAAAATTTGTAAAAGTAATATATTCCTGGAAAAGATATCACATATAGACTACAATTTTTGAGAAATGCTAAATTTACACTTTAAATGTCAACTCTGAGTGGTGCATTCCAGGCAGCACACAGACTTCAAAGATCAATGAAATGGCCAACGAAGAGACAGCTCTCTTCCCTCTACTCCAAGATGTATAGCAGAGATGCTCCTCGTTGATGGGGAGCACTGAATTTGTAGCACATTTCCACATTCCTCTTTCTGCTAAACAGCAGCCCTGTTGTGGAAACAGATGCCATCATCTTTGCCTGGAGGGTGTATGTACCTCCTGGTGGTGCATACACTAGTGCAAGTAATAGACGATGGGCTCTGGAGGACGGCAAGTCTCCTTAGAACCAAACCATATGGTGTGTGGGCATGAAATGCTTGGAAGGTTTTTAATGCCATCTGCCAATGGAGAGGGTAAACTGGCTGGCCTACCTTCACCTAACCTTTAGTGTCCCTATCAATCTGCAGGCAGAGCGCCTTGGCATCCGCTACTATCTGCTTTCTTTCCGTACTACAACCACATGAGGACAGTGCTCACACCATAGCCCTTCCGTGGATAACCCTAAACTTGCAGCTGGAAGTTCAGAACCAGCATTTCTAAAACACGTTTTTCAGTTGTTACATGCCAATATAAATAGGTTCTGTGAAGAGACTCAGAATACAGCTGGCATGAAAGATGCTATACAAAGAGTTACCTTTTCGGTAAAGTAAAAACAACAATGAAATAATCTGGATCTCTGAGATCCACAAAGACAAATTTGCAGGGCACATATTGATTTGTATAAAAATTTGAGTGTAGTTAAGTATGCTTGCCTCCACAAACACAAATGAACAATGTGATTACAAGGAAGGAGAAACCAATGTTTATCTGCAACACAGCTGAAGAATAACCAGGACTATTTGTTTTGTGGAGCCCTAGAGATATTTCTCACTGTGTTTTAGCACAGCAGAGAATAGGTGATGAGCAAAATCGCTGTTGCATGATCTGAACCAAGGGGAGCCCACCATGCTGACCAAGGTGACAGACATGTTGGCCTGCACTGGCGGCACAGGGAAGGATCATGATCCTTTGTACTCCAACATCACCAATCCCCTCTTCAGAGCACTGTGGTTATGCACTAATCCCAATACAATGACAGTGTAAGATAATCAAGCCATAAATTAAAGGAACATGATGATGTACATACAGCAGCTGTGTGTGTCTAGACATGATGTTAGCTCACTGAAAGTAAGCTCTGGGGTTAAACTCTAGAAACGGCCAAATCCTTACATCTCACCATGTTAGAAATGGGTCCAGGTGGCAGGCGATACACTAATGTTCAAATCTTCTTTCCTATTTCCCCACAGTATTTTTTACAGCCACTGCTGATGTTACTGTACAGTTGGAAGACACCTACCATGCAAAATATTTTAAAACAACCCTCCTGAGAAAAATGTATATAAGGGATTTGTGTGTTTTACATATGTACCTGTAGAGTGTCTCGCAGTACTGCCTAGATAGTCATTGTACATACAGTGTACAAAATAGAGATAAAGATATGTAAAATAGGAGCTGACTGGTTTGTGCTGGCAATTCCACTTGCTCAAAGCCATGCCTTTACCAGCCTACAAAAATGGGACCTAGTCTTTTGAACCAGCATTTGAGATTTCTCAGGTAAGTGGAGTATGTTGGAAGCAAATTGTCACAAGAAATATCTGTTCAACATGAGGGCAGGTAAAAGTTACTGCTCTTGCTACATTTGCACTAGGTAGCTCAGGTACGACAGGTCAGTCTTCAAGGACTGTGCGATAGGCGTTGAACATGGAATCATCAGCACAAATATATTTAGAGCAGGTGTTTCTACAACTGTGAAAGGCTGAGGAAATCTGTAGAGTTCAGTGGCCTTTAAACTCTCACTTCTGCATGATGTGATGTGGCGGTCTCATGTTAACATGCTGGGCTGCAATATCAAAGACTACAGGGTCATGATGTCTTTGGGGTTCTTTTCTTTATCCACTTGCATTTCTTCATTTCTGCTTTCACAAAATAAACGTATTTAGGAGGAGGATACAAGAATGGTATTTTAGAGGATCTAACCAAGATGCTTAGTCTCAGTACTACTACAACAAATCAACCAAAATAAATAGGAAAAATAATTGGCAGATGAGTAGTTGCACATTGCTTCACCTCCTCTACCTTGTATTATTTTCTGAAATAGCCTTACATGGTGAGAACTTAAATGCACAACCCACACCAATCATTTCATTATTCTGAGGAGAGAAAAAAAAAAAAAAAAAAAAAAAAAAAACAAGAAACCACACCACATACTTCAAGAAACTATCTACTTTCTTAATCCTGGCAGTTTCTCCATCTCCCCCGGAGATTTTGACACAGAGCAAAACTACAGACAAGATGGCACCGGTTGTCCCTTCGTCCTCCAGATGCAGCAGTGGCCAGAGATGGCTAGGGAAGAGCCAGGGGTTTGTGAACTCCACAGCATATTTTTCTTGTGTCTTTGTGAAGCCACAAGACATTCGCACTTCACAAGCACACGACACCTTAATGGTGTTCTTCCCTTAATCCAAATGCAGTGGCCAGGATGGACCAGAGGGCTCCCAGAGAGCCCGTCACCACACTCAGCCTCCCGAACCTCTACCCCCAACCCTATCCCAGTAGCAGCATCACCTCTCTTCCCAGTTCACCCCAGCACCTTTTAGCAGCATTTCCAGTCGGCAAGATAAAGAACTCTCCAGGGGAAAATAAAAAGCTTCTAAAATGAGCCAAAACCCAACAACCAACCAAAACCAAACCCCATAACCACCCTTCTGAGGCTTATTGTGCAGTACCATTTCTACCTGCACAACTCTAGTACAGAATTTTGTGCAATCACTTGTATTACAGAGGAGCAATTAAGGAGCACAGAACCTACGAAAGCAATGCTGGTTCACAATTATTCATTTTGAACATTGTATATATCTGTTCCTTAGAAAAAGGTTTAAAATTAGGTTTGAATGGCTTTATTTTGGTATATACTAGTCATTTTTTTTTTCTTACTAGAATATAAAAAAATCCAGAATGGTGCTTGTATCAAAACCAAAAATTCAAATAAAGGTTCTCTTTCCCTCTCTCTTATACTAGCAAAGATTCACACTTCTCTAAGGGTGCAATTTCCTCCATATGTCAGCAAAAGACAGAGTTTATCAATGAACGTAGTAGGAAAAAAATGAAATGCAAAAACATAACTAACTTTGTCTCTAAATCATTCCTTCACTCCCCAGTGTGGAAATATGGCTGTTCAGAAGTGCTTTTCACACCCAGTTAGCATAAATCAAATCAGGTTGCAATGCATGAACACAGCTGAGGACACACAAGCAAATGTCCAGGTTTTCAGAGGAAGTATCTTATTTTTCTAGATCAGCAATAGAGAGTTTTTAATTACAATTGAGACAATCTGAACTAGTCCTCTTCAAAGAAAACTTAGCCTTAGCTGTCTTGAATTGAAGACCACCTAACAATATCCAGGGCTACTGACCTTAAAGCAAAGAGATTTTTGTTATTTTTCCTTTTCCAGGGCATATTTGTCATTCCCTAGGTAAACTACATTATATACATGTAGTTTTAAAACAGAATGCATTCTTACAATTAGATTACATTGCGACAATGACAAAGCATAATATTCCTGTTCTAAGACAACCTATCTCTTGCTCTGCATGCTGTTTGCTTTACTGGAACTTGGCAACATTCAACAACAAAGATGATGAGCATTCAATACAACCTGGGAGGGATTTACCCTTTCCCTAATGGAAAGGTTGAGGGCAACAAGGCTCTTTGCAGGCTTGCCAATACCTTGCAAAACAGCTAAGCTGTGTATTCATCTGACTGGGTCAAAACCCTGCTGGTAGAGGGATAGATACAAGGGCAGCAGTTCCAGTCACCCTCAGTGAAGATGTAGCTCGTCTCAGAGGGTGAATTGCTTGTTGCTGCACTTCCTTCTCACCTACCAAAACCCAAGGTGGGGAACGGGAAGAGACCATCCATAAAGCCATACACTGACCTGTCAATTTGTTTACTTTTAGAACTTGTGAGCCTGCTATTTCCCCTCTCTGCTGAAGAGTTATTTTTCTTTCCCTCCCAGATCTTGCTAAGCAGCATCGATTCATTTAGTTGCCATGGGTAGGACAACGCATGGGGTTAATTTCTGCATCTCACCTACTTCTTGCCTTTCTAACAACCAATAGTTTGACTTTCAGGGCTAAAAGAAAACAGGCAGGTGCTAGAGGCTGGTGGAAAGAATACATAATAAATATACTTTTTGCGTATCAGCATATAAGGAGAACTCTCAGAAAATTGCATGCAATACATTAAAAATCAGCATTGTTTTGCTGGTTAAAGAGTGCCGGGCGCTGAACTCGGCTGGCACAAGTGAGATCTGCATGCTGGCCTCGCAAGGCGGCACCAAGGCGAGAGGCAAGAAGCGCTCAGGGCCCGCGGCCGAGCGGCTCGCGGCAGCACCCGCTGCCTCAGCAAGGGGCTTTCCATAAGTCACTGCCGCTGGGTCGAGGCCACGCGACTCTGCAGATTAATGCACTGTTTGTTTTGCTCAAGGTGACAGCAACACGTTAGCAAAAGGCTTCTTCTATGAAGAACAACAGATATTGCACAGGCTTCCTAAGAATACACCTCAGAAGTGTTAAAACACAAATGACAATATCCTGAACAGTGAGAATGAGAAGCAGCATTGATGTGGTCTTTGTATATTGTACCCACACATCCTCACTTCAATCACCATTTTAATCATTTCGGTAATTGTTACGAAAGAAAGAGCAAGGAAAAGAAATGTGAGGTTGTATGCTTTAACTGAAAATTGCACCTGTAAGTATGAAAAACAAAAGAGCACTTTTGAGAAGAAAAATAAGCAGCATTTTATGTATACATGGTATAGAACTGTATCACTTCTACACTACAATATGCTTGAAAATGTTGAAGAACGGATATGGAAGCTAACATATCCGAGTAGATTAAAAATAACAATTAATGGGTATTTTACTAAAACAGCAGTTAATTAGAATTACAACAATATGAAAAATGCATGGAGAAAAAAGAAATACTAAGCCAATATAAGAGCTTGCCACAGAATATGACAACAAACAAGTTCTCTATACAATCTTTCCTGCGAAGACAAGTGGACTTCTTTGGTTTTGCTACTTGTTTTCCTCTGCTCCATGGTATGCTAGCAAAGCAAAAAGGGACTGCAAAGTCAACTAGATCTGCTGTCTGGTCAAGAAAGTGGAATATGAGAGAGGATTGTATGGCAGAATCAACACTACAATGAATTTTATGTGTATATATATATATATATATATATACACACACATATATGATATATATATATATATATGATATGTTGATATATATATAAAAGGGAAGCAAGCTATAAAATAATGATTCTTATGCATTATTGCCAAGCATGTACATTTTAATGCATTTTCCTTTCTAGTTTATTGCCTTTAATTGCAACACAAAACCAACCTCTTCGCACCTATTCTCTCAGCTTCGTGAGACTTGTACCGGGAACCATCCAGGACAAGCTGAGCTGGAATGCACAGCTTTCCATCTGCAAATACACACTTAACAGGACACTTCATGCTCCCTTGGAGGTCAAAATATTGTCCAAGATGGACAGGGAACAGAGCACTTCCTCTTCAAAAATACTATCTCAGTTTGCAGGGCATCTCTAGGATATCAAACCAGCAGCTGATATCTAAGAAGGGCTCTTTCCTTCTCTTTTTCTGCTCCACAGAGAAGGAAGAGTCCTACCTTTCAAAATCTGCCCCTTGGTGTAGAAAAAGGGACAAGGTACCACTATAACTATAGTCACCTTGTCCAGGGCAGTATTTTATTAGTTCTCAAGCTCCAATATGACAACAGCGAGCCAACATGACAAACAGTGTTTTTCGTTCCAAGTTGGCTTCCTATAGCAAATTTTATTTAAAGAAGATATTTTTGTCATTGAACTGGAAAGAAAAAAGATCGCCCTGTCATTTTCCGCATTTTGGAAGGGAGGAGGAGTATATTAAAGAGAAAGGTTTCAAGCAGTGATACACACAGACATCTTGAGTTTCACGTGAAAGCACGTTTCTGCTTCCTCTGCATCTCCTGCAGTGAGAGCAGGCTCCTTCACTTGAGCCTATTATGATGATGAAAATTAGCTCCTTGTCATTTGGTTCCACTCTGAAACACTGCCTGGCTGGACCATCTTCAGTCTTTCCTAAATGTATGTAGTGTAGAGAGAGACATGCACAAAAGCCTGTACATGGTACGAAAGTACATGGTTTCAGAGAGAGCATTTATACACATATATGTGTGCATGTATGTATAAATGACATGTATCTATATGTAAGTGTACATGTGTAATGCATATGTAGATATATACAAACACATAAATACAGCATAGAGATCTAATCTGTTTTTCAGGTAATCTGCTCAAATACCACATGTGTGTGCGCACACACACGCACACTTGCTTTTTGGCCTAAACCAGAATGATTTTAGGGGTGGTGTTCATAGAAAAGTCTGTAAGAGTATGAAAATAATAAAATAAACAGTTAATACATCATCATCAAATGTAAAGTTGGAAATTTAAGTATGCTGCATGTGCAATGCACTCACTCTCCTTTGCCTCTAAGGACAGCTCAGCTCTTTAACCAAATGTCAGTGGTTTAAGCCAGTTCAAGAAATTGCTCACAAGATACTTCTTTGTGTTGAAGTGAATATTTCCTGCCCAGCAAGTCCCAATAGCCAAAAACCAAAGTGATTCCATGATTTATTAGCATTCAAACAAACTACATATAACCTCACATTCCTACAATAACCCTTAATATTCTATACCAACTCCTGCAAGCTTTTCTCTCTGCATACGGATAGATTCATGTGTAAAACTTAGAGAAAAACTTAGATAATGGTACAGCTGGGATGTTTATCTACATGCCCAATTCCTAATTTCATTACTTAAAAGTTGGTAAAGGAATAGCCAAATATATGAAATAAATCTAAGAAATTCTATTTCATATGACTTTCTATATGTCATCTAGTTATAAAAAAAAGCCTCAGGAAACGGAGAATTTTTACATGTGGCAAAACAAAACATGGATTAATGTAATTACTAATGTAACATTTGTGGGGCAGCAACATCTGAAATGGACTACGGCACCACTGTATTACACAAGACAAATGAACAAAATTGAAAGATTTCTTTTCTGAACAACAGTCAGTAACAATCCATTACATTCAGGCTTTCGAATGCAGAAATTAGACTTCAGTCTTAGCCAAGGTTCGTAGCTGATTTTCCAATGCAGGGTTCTGCCTGGCAGGCCAGCACACTCGCTCCTTATAATTCAGTTCTCTGATTTCTTTTTCAGCCAAGCAGCTCAAATTTGGATTAAATCAAAACACTCAACTATTTAGACAATGAAATTCCTATAATGAATTTTGCTTCCAAACAGTTCCTTTCAAGCAACGAAACCACATAATTTAGAGCTTTGTCTACTAAATTTCACAATTTGTCACTCTTTCACTGCTAATGTCACCACCAAAAAGAATTCCAGTACAAGTAGATTCCTAGGTCGCTTCTGGATTTTGGTGATTAGCTCTCTAATCTCTGCTTGAATAGTCCAAGTGTGTTAAATGGTCACCAGCTGATATGTACAGTTGTAAAGAATAGGGATAAATAAGCAGTAAGGTGCACTAGAGCAGCTTCTGAACGGATTTTGAAGCATCTTGAGAAAAAAAAAAAATCATGGCTGTATCTTTCCTGTTTGACTAACAGTGTCTGGCAATTCTGTCATTATTTGGGAATAGTTCATGTAACTGTACTGCAAATATCTTGAATTCATATGGAGAAAGATAATAATAAACAAAACAATTTTAGAAGAAAAGAGGGGGAAAGGTATCTGACACAGATGACCAAAAATTTCTTCTATTGTTTCCTATGGGAAACCAATCACAGAGTACATTATTTTGACTCTAATGGCTGCAAAAGTTCTCCAGTACTCCATCGGAAAATGAAATAACTGTGGGAACTTGCCCATTTTTTTTCCTCCCTCAACTCGATACAACAGGACTTATTATCTTGTTCATAGGAAGAATTGCTATGGTGCAGCAACTAGATCCACTTTCACCACCTCTCTGCATTATTTTCTTTAAAACCCATGTTGTTTCTGCCACGAGGAGCAGCAGCATTATTTAGTTAGTGCAGCCAACAGGCAACCTCTTCATGAGGCCCAGCCACACATTTGGCCAGGTTGGGAACAAGTGGGCCTGAATTTGCTGTGGGCAGCACGCAGCCTGCCTGTGGAAAGCTGGGGTGCAATTTATGGCACACTAGCAACTTGTTGGGTGTGCCAGAGCTGGGCATCTCCCAGCGTTCTTTATGCTAGTTCCATAATAAGTAATTGTATACAGACTGTGGCTCTCATCCCAACACGCTCACAAAGCAGTACTGACTAAAAAGCAGCTCGAGTCCAACATGAGCTGAGACTAGCTAATGAACACAGGTGTTTTGCATGGGGATAGAAAAGAGGGAAGATTTTTACGAGCAAAGCTAAACTCTATTCTTATGAAATTAGTTAACCTACAGAGAAGGAGAGGTTAGCTCAGCATGTTCTTCTGTTTACTGTCATTTGAATGCTCTTTTTTGTCCCCCAGGCATATCATTTACTTTGTGTCTCTAAGTCAGTTAAGTTACACTAATCTTGTCTTCCATCCTACTTCAAAATAGCTGTTTGCTTTTCTTGTATTATTTACTTATCAATAGTTCCATAAGCCTCCTTAAGCTATGAGCAGGCACAGAGACGTTGGAGGTAGCCTGGAGCCACTCTGAGGCAAACAAGAAACTCAGGACACCCTTGCAGCTATCCACACAAATACAATGCTGATGTGCTCTGAAAGAGATTCTACACAATAAGTAACTTACTACCAAGGAGAGGGGAAGTTTTAATTTCATCATTATATATGCTATAGACCAGATTATCATGAGTAAGAATACACTAGTACCTGCAGTTTGGCAAATGGAATTGCAGTTATCATATACAAGTAAATGCACGTACCAAAGCTTGTGCACATAAAGTATAATGGATGCACCTCAAAAGATGTCTGACAACCCAGATGATTAAATATTGCGGATGATTACTAAACACTTTTTCATGCAAGCCACTCAGCAAAGTGAAAAATCACACATATAAATACACATCTAGGTTTTCTTGGTATAGAAATTCAAGCAGGGAAAAGTAGGCACAAAAGTAAGTGATGAAAGACAATATAGTTAAACAACTCTAAAGAGAACAAGAGGAAAATGTGCCTTGAAGGCTGTCTTCGACTATTGGAACAAAATACTGCAACCACAGGACACGGCCTGCCCTTGAGATCACCTATTGTCTACTCATTTTTTGACCGTCATAAATGCCAGTTTTCTGCACAACTGGGCTCCTTTGGTACCTGTAAGTTTGGGTGGAAACATGAATCTCAGAAGAGCAGACCTAGGAGAGGAACGGCACGTGCAGAGAGGCCCTGGGCGACAGGCAGGCCCTGCTCCATGGGGCACCCAGCGCCCACAGAGGCCGAGCCCAGGCACGGCCTAGCCCAATGCGGCCCAGGCCCACCAGCGGCCTGGAGGCCTCGCCTGTGTCCCAGAGGACAGGGAACGGGTTCGGATTTACACCACACTGGGCTCCAATCCAAGGGGCTCCCCAGCCTCCTACCTAGAAGCCAGCGAGACACCAGGGCTATCCCTCTGCCAGGGATTCGCTGAGGGGACAGCTCGGGCCAAGCGTGGAATGGGCACCAAGAAAGGAATGAAGTGTGCAAATGGTTAATGTTAATGAAAACAGCTTAATTCTATCAGTAATAACAGCTGTATCTAATCTCAGCTGTATCTAATCTTTCCCCCAATTGTTGCTCACAACATGCTACCTTGTCCTGACCAGCTCAGCAGACACCTGAGCAACTTCAGAGGCGGCTCCCTGAGGAGGAAAAACAACTAATTACAACAAAATAATGAAACCCAAACCAAAAATCCGTCTCTCCTCCTTTGAGTGAGGGCAGCCAAAAGGGTGAGGGAACTTGCTCTGGGTGTTGGAAGGACTCCTGAGTTTCTAGAAATTTAAACCAATTTGAAGTGAAAATTATTTAATCTAGATTCTGACAAAATGGAAGCTACCTATTTAGGAACTGCTTGGTTAGCACTGGAAGTTTATGTGCTGGAAACCTGCTTTGAAATAAACCTGAAACAAGTTAGCTGGCAGGTAGGTTTGCACGGCAAGAGATGCTGACAGCCTGTCAAAGTTCCACTTTTCTCACATTCAATCAACCTCTCTCTTCTAAAGAAAGCATAAAATATGTCAAAATGACAGCTGCCGAAGTGGAGCAGGAGCAGCAGCCAGCTAGCTGCTAGGCCTATTACCTAAGGAAAGAAATCATGGAAAAGTTGTGTAAATGGCACACTCGGAGTGGGAATATAATTTGCCTGGTCAAGTAGTGACTCAATTAAGGTCTTATTAACCCTTCAGCTCCTGCTACTGGTGCCTCCACAATTACTTGTGTTATTTTGAGGTTTTGGCTGGTGGAGCAGGAAAGAATTGGTTTAAATTGCAAGTACCTTGATGATTCTAATGACTTTCCAAAATTAATTTGCCACAACATTGAATGCAATTAATTTGAAAGCAATCCAGCAGAGACAATGCTATAATTACATGGGATTTTAAACTAGTTACTTGAGTCAATGTAATCATGATGATCTTAAAACTGGAAGAAGAAATTACACTGTTCATTTGTCCAAGTTTTAGTCCCCACTCCCGCTTGGCAGAATTTTGTGTAAGCTGCTGGAGTCACACCGGAACCTATGCACTAAAACTATGCTGTGAGACGCCCATATTCAGTGCTCGCTCTCCCAAGAGTAGGATCCTGTAGTAATGAGAGGCACCTGGTTTCAGAGGGGAAAGTTTAAATGCATTTTCTTTCCGTGCTGACTGCAAACCCTTCACAGATGATGCCATCTTTGCAGCTTGCCTAAAGCCGCGCAGAGTCTGAGGACAAAGAAAAGCAATTCTCCCACTCCATGGCTCAATTTCAAAAGTCTTCTGCAAACAACAGAGCTTCTGGAGCTTCTCCCCAAAAGGTCATAAAATCTTTCATCTAGGAAAGTCTCAAACATAAATACTACTGACTGCAAGGGTGTGTGTGCGCACACAAAAATTGTGAGACAGAGACCTACCATCTGAACCGCTGGTCTCAAAGATATAATTGAAGAGTAGATTTGTCCTTAAATCTTTTAGCTACAGACTTTTATCCTTGACATCTTGTGTCTATAAGTTTAAAAATGAAATGGTATTAGGCTTTTGTTAGGGACACTGCAAGCTTCAGACAAGTATATACAAACATTGTATAATAATACATCCAAAAAGCAGTAAAATGGTAACGAAAATGAAAGGATTATTTTTCAGGGCTGGAAACAATACCCTTCATCCTTCCATTGTGTGCAGATATGAAGATTACCTCTAAGGAGCTGCTGCAACTGAATTTTTGGAAGCCTACATTAGCTGCTTTGAAAAAGTTTTCTAAAAATTGAGTCTCAGACCAGTATCATTTTCAATCCCCCCTCTACCAGCTCTTAGTGCTTCTAATTGTGTATTATTATGCATAGTAAAGTGGGCTAAGTCAAAATACAAAAATTGGCTCACACAAAATCCAGCCACTTCAATTTATATGGCTTAATCTTTACTCAGCAGATCTTGGCTTAAATTTCCTAGTTTAAACTGAAGCAAATCTCCTTTTAAAGACTGTAGTCATTCAATCACTCACAATGCCTAGGAAACAGTAATAACCTTCCATGCGGGATAGGGAATCTCTCCTGTGTTGCCACGAGCTGTTTAGAAAGGCTCTGCAAAGTAAATTCCCTGCAAGTAATTTCTAAGGGAGAGGTTTCCAGCTGTGCGGTGAGTTTGCTTGTGCTACATGAGCCCCCTAATTACTTCACAAAGAACATTATACTCTTATACTCAATCTCTGAGAAAAAAATTACAACATACTGTGGTGACAAAAGTGGGAGTGAGCAACCAAACCAAGAAAATCAACTTGCAATAACTACTCTACATAGGCTTGCTCGTATTCTCACTCTTCACGTGCCTCATTTACAGAGAACAAAAAGCTGTTTTCCCCATCTATCCTTGGAAACCACAGCCACACAAGACTTAAACCTGCTCTTCTTTACAACTTCCAATATGCCTTCTAATTTGCCTTCCACTGCTGAAGCAGCAAAAACTTTGAATTGGCATGAGACATCCTTCTGTCTCACCTGTGTTATTAAAGATGCTTAAATTGGCAACATCGAAATAATAGTGGGATGAGAAACGGTAGGGTAAAGCACAACTTTACAAGCCTGTTCTTTATAAGCGCTCATATTTTTATTTGTTCTTAACATACTTCACTCTATATGCAGTAATTCAGGAGCTATTTCAATTTCTATGATTCAATCACTCTATCAGTCACTAAGCATTTCACATACAAAAGTCTTTACTGGAGATTAACTCCTGATGTGATGAAAACACACCAAAGGTATTTTGTAAATATTTACTTAACCAGAGTTTGCAGTTAACATTTTTCTTAAAAAAAAAAAAAAAAAGAAAAAAAAAAGATAATTCTCATTCTTTTCAAAATGAATACTCCAAATAGAGCATGATGACTGGCCTGCCTAGAGCTTGAAGACTTCTATATACTTCTATATACAGTAGGACAACAACAAAAGACCACCCTCTCCACAGCCAGTGGACAGGAGCATGGAACAGAAAGAAATTTTAGACAATCAAAAAGTATCCAAAGACAGAAAAATATTTGCTTACTACATACAGGCTAGGTGACTGCCCCAGAAAGATAAACTGAACTGAAATTTGTATATAACACAATCAGCTTCTAAGTAATGTTATATGAAAATATTTCCCTCTACTTGGAACTTGGAAATACTGCTTCTGTTGTAGGCTCTTGATGACAGCTGGTGCCCTCAGGTGAAAAAATGAAAACAGAAGGTGTGATTCTTTCATTTATCTTAAGAATATTTCAATATATTTTTCTTAGTTTCCTAAAACATAGGTATGCTCTCCATCACGCTCATTTTTAATTCAGAGACTAAGGCTGCAGAGACCTAGCTTGATGCACATAGCTTGACTATAAAGCCCTCTGTCTCACTGGATGTTGGAAGTGTGATGCTTTTTGCCTAAGGGAGTAACCAAAAGGGGAAGTTGATCTAAATAAAACGGGGTCGAGCATACATGGCTGAGTCTCCAGCAGATACTTCCTATTCACCAAAGGCTGTGGTAGGCATAAGCAGCACTGTAAGGCTCTTTGGGGCTTGCCTCTCTTTGACATTTTTCTTCACTTAAAAAAGATATTGTGCTTTATCGAGACTGTATGCAGTCTAGATAATTTGGAGGGAAAAAAAAAAGAAAAAGAAAAAAAAAAAAGAAAAAAAACCTGAACAGTGCTACGCTGCCAGGCGAGGGAAAAGCCGCACTGCCCTTGGTGAGAAACCTGGATGCTGAGGACTGCCTGGGCAATGCGGAGCGCCGCGCACACCGGCTGCTTAGCCAAGGCAGGCCCATAAGCAGTTTAACACACCAAGGTATCCAACAGTATTTTGTAGATACCCGAAATGTATCATTTACACGGATCAGTTATGCCAGTGCTAAGCCTTCTTGAGTTTTGATTAAGCTACAGATCATCATTTCACATGGATCACTGGCAGCCGAAGTGGGGGTTAACAGGAGGCGATGCGATTCCAAACTGCACATACTAATCACTCGCTAAGATCACAGCCTCATCAGTTGCGCTTTCTGCAAATCCTAATTCAAGTGTGCATTTTCCACGCCTTTCTAAATTCGCAACATGTGATCCCCACCAAACACATTTTTAGGCTTAATTGTGCTCCTTATGATTTATCTAATAACAGATGTATAATGCACAGCCAAAATCAAACTTAATTAAGGAAAACTCTAAAATTATGATTGACATCAGCTACATCAGCACACTGCTACCAGACCCTTACATAGGGCTCTTATTGATGTTTGGATAGTTGAGGAATGCCATGCAAGAGTCAATACTTCAATTTACATTGCCCTCTAAGGATCTGCATTTCTAACACCACCGTAATGAAAACGATATTGTTTAATAGACAGCCTGCAACACCTAGAAATCACTTCACGGGAACAAGGCAGTAGCAACAGTTATCTTCAATAAGTGGTTTGAAACAGGCCTGGGGGAATTCAACATTAAAAAAGAAAAAAAAAAAAAAGAGGTGAAAATGACTCAAACTTTTCAGTACCAAACTTGCTGAACAGAATTCTGGTTCCACTTTCCGCTCTGACAGTTTGCACTTTGGAGGTACACTGACCCACATACTCATGGACAAACTTTTCAGACCTGCAGAGACACGCAGTTGTGACCTGCACTCATACAGCAAATCCAAGAGGACTTCAGTAGCATCTCCCCACACCACCAGAAACGGGGCGCAGGTTTGCACAGAGAGGCCAGCAGGAATTGTGCAGGCAACCATGGGCCCGCTCCACCTGCGCCTCGCTTTCCATGCAGGGAGCCCACAAATTACTCCCAGAGCAGAACAGGCATTTCAAACAGCAGTAAAATGAGGTCAGCATCTCCCAAGGGACACTGGAAGCTCTTGCCCCTCATTTGAGCATAAAGCCATTATAAGCAACACATCCTATTTTAAGTTTCCACGCCATGATTGAAATCACAAAAATGTCAAAAAAAAAGTTATAACTATATAAATCCATATATGCTTATGAAAGATTGCAGTTGATGAGATCCATATGTCAAATACAACAGGAAAGTTGAAATGGCATTTAATTTAGTGGTTATCTAGAAATGCTGATTAATTTTCATAAAGGAAGATGCAAAGATAACAGGTACAAGTTATTTTATCTGTTTCAGTCTTTCCTTCACAAAACATATACTTCTGAGCTCTCTTGTGGAAACTAAAAAAAAAAAAAACATTTTATGGCTAAAATATAATAATTTTAGATGAACTAACTTACATTTCTGATGTGTTTCCCAAAATGATTACAATGATGTTGTCTAATCTGTTACATATCCCTTTCATTTTAACTGCAGACATTCTGTCAGCATGAACCTTAGAAATCTCACACCAAGAAATTTTGCAAATGCTCAGCCACCACAGAATTTAATTTGCACCTCAACTACGCAGACAAGAGATATACATTTACATACACATGTATACATAAATATATAATTATATATTTTATATATAGTTATGTATATATACACCATCATACTGCATTATTATGTATATATACAGTATGTTTTACATGCATACATTTTTATATATACATACATATATATATTTATGTCTATATGGAGCAGCAGACTTAATGATCTTTGTGATTAGTTACAGATAAAATGTTTTCTCTGGTTTCTCTCTAGCACACCCTGAAAACGCAATGCGATGCAGCCAAGATTTTCTCTTGTATGCAATTACCAGTTTACCAGCTCCAGCTTAAGAAAATGTGTTGTGGTTTATAAGATGATTTGATGGGGATTTTAATTCTTAAAGCCTTCATCTTCATATACCGCTGTATTTCTTTTCCTTTTGGTGAGCTAGTTAGGCTCTCATTTTATCAGCGAGATAGCCAGTGATCCGTGAGCAGGCTGCTCTTACACCAGGAGAAAACCAATCCCATTTCATAAGGGGAGGGGGGGGGGTGGAAATCTATTAACAGACCTGTAGTGCTTTCAGGGGATTGATTCTTTTATAGAGAGCTGGCGTTTTTGGATGACCTGGCAGCAACAAAATCAAGGTGGTCCATGGTATTTGACAGTTAGACAATCATTTTTTCACAGCCATCTAGTAATCTCTCTTTGAAATCCTGCAGAAAAGAGAACTTCAATTAGGAGTGAAGTTCCGATGTCCCCGATGTTATTACAGTCAGAATAAAAGCAGCCTGCACATCTTTCCTGCAGACACCCCTGCCAGCGCTGCTCCCGCTGCACGTGCTCCCGTGACCCGCGGCCGTCCCGCGCGCTCCGTCCTGCGGCGCGCGCCCGCCCGTCCGCAAGCACCAGACTTTGCAGCGTGAAGAGATAACGTGGCTGTGTTTGTCACAATGCAGTGAATTTAGCCCGGAGGAAAAAAAATCTCCCACTACTTAAAGAAATAGGAGCTGTAGAAGAGCCACAGCTCCAAGTGCAGCTGGCAGCCCTTGCCCGGCTGCTGCTGTGTCATCAGCCATCCACACTCGGAGCAGGACAGCAATAGTGAATCCTCAGGTGTGCTCATGGATGACACTGGAAAACCCCGTTCTCACTACCTAGGGCTGATGCCAGGTGTTTTCTTAGCGTTAGAAAGACTGCGAGAAGGGTACCAGGATGGCACGCTCCACAGGGGCTTCCAGCACCCCAGCACGGCTTCAGGAGGCCACGAGCCACGGCCACAACCCGAGCACTTGCAAACAGCCCTGTGGCAAACGAGGCAAGCCGAGACCGAGTGCGCGCCGCGCACGCTCTGGTTACAGCAGTAACCTCCTCATCACCGACTGCAAAAATCTAGAACAGCTTTTACTGTCATAATTAAACCGATTCCCCCAAGAACTAGAGTGAACTTTGGGAGGTGATAAATAAACGCTGCAGCAAGCTGTTCATTGGAGATTTACACTCTGATGATAAGATCTACTGAGTTCCTAGAGAAAGAATAAGGAGAGACGTTCATAATTTATCTTTTTTTTCCGTCCTGGTCCAAAACCCATTAGAAACAATAGAAGTCTTTCAATTGTTTTCATCCAAAGTTCATTTTAAAGTCATTTCTAAAGTTCATTTTTAAAGTACAAGTTTTAATTTTCTGATGTTGAAATTGAAACAGAAATTACTTATCATTTTCCTTTCAAGAAAAGGTTTTATATTTATTGTAGATAAATAATGATTGTTCTACTTTTCATCCACATTTTCCACAGAGAGAAAAAGATTTCCTGACCAATAACAAAGACATTTTTTTACAGATGTGTGCAGTTAGCTTCAAAGAATATTTAAGAGTATTTTTAGTGCATGCAGCTATATACAAACAACCGCATTTGTCTCTCTTGGCAGACTTCACAGTTAAGCAAGTGGGCAACAGGTCTTTTGCTTGCTTTAAGATCTCCTCATCCATGCAGATGTCATGGATTCATCTAAAAGAAGGAAAGGTGCTTTTTTCCCAGTTCCGCTCAGGGTTCTGGAGCACGAGAGGACTGAGGCGCTGGTGTGGTCAGAAGTGTCCACTAACCCTCTGCCCAGAACGACGGTGTCTGTCCCACACCCAGCCCTTTTGGGAAACCTTCTAGAAGAGAAAAAATTATCAGGCAGCCGCAAGCCTGAAGGGGAACCAGCTGTACTGTGTGCATCCTCCTGGCTGGAAGGGGCAGGAATTCCTCCTGTATTATACAAATAACGTTGACTGATGAGGTTGGATTTTCTCTTCCATCCTTTATAAAGATTCTGTAGCCTCAGAGGCTACTTTGGGAACATCAATTTTCTTTGCAGCTCTAGCCATTATATATATGCATTTTTTTTCCCCAGGAAACTGGAGCTGGAGCTAGCTCTTTGCTCCTTGAGAAGATGCAGAACATGGGAAGGGAGCACAGAGCAGACTGCTGCTTCATCATCACCCCAGCATCTCTGCCAAGGATGCTTTACAGCACGGCAGTAGGACAGTGGCACTGCACAGCTCTGCAGGAGCTGTAGGGGAGCGGTATGGCATGACTTAGGGCCTCATGTTTCTCGTATGTGTTTGTACAGTTGCAGTTGATTCCAGTCTTCATGCAGTAAAGTAACTGCCTATAAAGAGAAGATACGGCTAGCTACAACATGCTTCACGTGTATAGTTCCCTGGGAAGCACTTGTTATCAAAAGAGGAAAAAAAAAAAAAAAAAAAGATTTGGCTTAGGGGAGGGAAAGAAGGACAGAGGAGTGCATGCAGGAACACTGAGTTTTCAACATTTTTTTCCAACCTCTTCTACAGCAATACACAGTGAAAAAGCCCTCCCCTCACACATATGCTTTGCTGCTCTATATTCCCCACACAGACATGCCAAAGACTTAGATCTTGTTCCACATGTCAGGTTACTCCTGAATCCAGAAAGTTAGGTCTTTATTTTACCAGCAGAGGTAGGTCAATATATGACATACATTATATCTATCAACTACATGATCAATGAGATTATTCCTTAAGTTAATAGAATGTTAACTGACAACCTAGTAAGCAATAGTCATTTAAGAAAATAAAACATTGAAGGAGTAATGCACTTAAACACTGACACGAACTAGACTTCGTGATCGATGGAGTTGGGCCATACCCAACTGAAAAGGGCCTGGCCTTTCTATGTGAGAATTTCTTCCATTTCTTTTCTGCTAGATTCTCTGCTGCCTTCTCATTTTGAAATTTCAACAGTCTTATGGAATCACAGGCTGTTCTTAATGATTTATGATGGTATTTTTTGAACCACTACATCCTTTAAAAAGGAAATCCAGTTGGTCGTTAAGGACCAGCCAGGGACCTTGCCGCGCAGGGACAAGCAGCAGCTCTGCGGGACAAGGCTGCGGCCAGGCCGGCCGGGGCTGGCAGGGAGCCGCGTGTTGTGTGAAGAGCTTCCTTCCCACCCGCAGCCTGCGGACTCAACTTTTCAGAGGAACGGACAGAGCTCTTGCGATCAAAGTTTGAATCTCTAGTGAGCAGACTGCTGCATTTTTTACAATAGCAATAGTAACATGGGGGACTAATTAACACAATATTATCTTTTTCAGTTCTATATAAATCATTATTTCCTTCCTAATCACAATGCAGCAATTTTAATAGAGTAGAAATAAAAATTGGCAGGATTTGGTCCTAAGTATATTGCTTTTGCTCATTCTGAAGCAACTCACACTTCCCCCAGGGATGTACACTGCTGTTTTATTTAGTTATCCTACCTATTTTTACTTTAAAAGAAAAAGAACATCTTTGACAAAGAACTCTGGCAACAAACCCAAGGCATCTCACTGTTAGATGCAGTCTGATCACAAAGTTTCCTTCTATCTTGGTGGTGAGTAAAATAAATAAGATATGCCCCTTGTTGTGTAAATTACAGCTACTGGAACAAAACCAGAAAACTGAGATGACAAAAAACATGTTGAAAGCTGCTGTCTGCTGTACATGACATAAAATCTTAAAATGAAGAAAAAAATTCAAAACCTGCGTGGACACTGCTTGCTGTGTCTTGTAGAGATTCTTGCGTACTGATTCAAGCTGCTTTTGTGGAGAAAGGATATGTGTTTGTGGAAGCTCAGGAATCTTAGGAAAAAACGTAATGAAAAATACTCAACAGTTTGCACTTCTCACTAGCCCTTATTCTGCTCAGAGTATCTGGCTGTACTTCTGAGAACATTTAGAAATAGTAACTTAGAATTTCTTTAATTAAGAAGTTTATAAACTGCTCTCAGGATTATTTGTTGATGCTTTGTAAGGTACGATAATCAAAAAAGAAGAAATCATGTCAGAAGCTGATTATCTAAGTGTGAAGAGTTTGCAAATTCCATGCAACTCAGTTATATGGACTACTTAACAAGAGAGTCTCTTGTCTTCAAACCCAGGGAAAAGAGGCAAACCTGGGAAAAAGGAAACCTGAGAGCTGGGGTCTACAGAAGCATCTCAGGGACCTTCCCCAGCAGCAGTGACTGCTGAGTGATCACTCAGCACCTATTCAGTGACAATGGAGGATAAAAACTCTAAAATCAACAACGTTTAGTAACAATAGTCTTCTTTAGAGCTTTACAAAAGTTTGTGCAGTGTACTTGGGCTGGTTTTAAAATGGAACAGGGAGGGATAATCATTAGAGACACTGAACTTCGGCTAGTGATGGACAGAAGGTAGGTCTCCCAACCACAGAAGAACCACTCTACTTTCCAACAAAGATAAACTGTTTGATAAAGTCCTACTACTTTGAACATGTTTTCTCTGACAGCTTCTCAAAACAGAACATCCTTAAGATACCTTCCTGCAATCACTACTGAATATTTTAACTTTCAGCACTCCCATTTTCTGCAGAAAAGAGACAACATCTCCCTCTTTTTGCACTGTGCAACAAAAAAAGGATCTTCGACCTTTCTCATCACAGTCCCTCTGGCCCAAGGCTTGTGCAACAAGCTTGTGTTGTGTAACAAAAGGCAGAGAAATGCTGTGAAAGGCTCTGTCTGACAGATGAGGTTTATTTTCTTTTTGTTTTTATCCTGTCAATCTCATACTCTTTTCATAGCTCTTTACTGATAATGCAGTTCATGTTACATTCATCAATATGCCATATACACTATTATAAAGTACTCATGCTGTCATTAATAATATACATACTGCTATGCTTTCCGTTCCAAAAGGCCCTAAAACACTTTACCGAGAGCAATTCCAATCTGGAAGTGAAGCCAGCTCCAATGGTGACAGTGCGGAGAGATCTGCAAGGTCACTTACCACAGAGGGCACATAAAAACACAACTACCTGTGGGACGTACCGAAGCAGCAGGTAACCGAGCTGCTTCCCGAGGCTGAGGGCTGCAAGGTGACACGAGGCACCCAGCCCAGTGACCTGCAGGGAGGTGGCCGGAGCTCTGCACACCTTCTGCCCTGGGGAATCTCCATATATCCACACTTATACACAGCAAACAGGTCGGCCTAAGCCCATGAAGATGAAACAAGATTGAAAACTGCAAAATGCTAGCAAAATGCTCCATCTAGGATTTTTTTTTTAATTTACACATGCATTTTCACTCATATACACCATGTACAGATAATAATACCATAAAAAAGATATGGGTTACAAATAACTGATTGCTCTTGCAAGATTTGCAGCACAGAACCGTTAAGGTTGGAAGGGACCTCTAGAGATCAGTCCAACCCCCTGCTCAAGCAGGGGCACCTAGACCACGTAAGCATCCGAGTACCTAACCTGTAAGATCTTACACCGAAACAGAAGTGTCACTGCAGGGAGCACTCCATGAAGAAGGGCCGTCCTTACAGGAAGGCACCATAAAACAGAAAGCTTTTAAATAGTGTCATCATTTTCTAACTGATCATTTAATTGACTTAATTTAAAAATATGATGCAACTACTGAGATAAATTCCTCACTGTGTAACTGTGAGAAAGGAGGCAAAGGAAATGGTAAAAATGCCAGGCTGTACACAGGGGGCAATGGCAATTGCAGTTTTTGTCACCTATTAATTGGGTCCCCAAGTCTGCAAACTAATATAATGAAGGGAGACCAATTCAGGCTTGTCTTTATTCCAGAGAAAGAAGTGTCTTTCGGAAACAGCTTCACATTTCCACGGACTGGCCATTCAAGGGGACAGAATAGGTGCAAATCCATTATTTATGGTAGGAGCTTAGTCCTCTAAAGGGAAGATAGTATCACTGTGACTTTGTTTTGTTTAAATGGGGGAGTGGAAAAGATTTACCTTTTTTTTTGAGAGAGTTTGTGGGAAGACAGAAAAATGACAAACTGTGAAAAGGGCATATTTTTCATTAATAATGAAGCCAGAGTCCCTAATCCAGAGTTTTGAGCCTTTAATTTACAATTTAACTGGCAGCTCAAACATCCGGATAAGACAGCAAGTGAAATAACATTTTATCTAAAGGCTTATCTCCTCCATCAGAAAAGGTATGAGGAATTAATTCTAAGTTTATCCTGTGAGATCACAGAGGGCAAAGCTAGAGAGATATGCTGGATTAATCCTCCAACATCTTAAAAGCAAAATTCATTGGAGAGGCCAATAGAAAAAGGGGAAAAACACCAAATGCTAAATCTGAGGAAGGTTGCTTGCATTGTGAATACCCTCTGGTTTTGTTTTTATTCTAACAAATGGTCCTCTTAAGTTCTTGATTACAAAAGGATGCAAAAAGTAACAAAGTGCTGAAATAAAATTTTTCAGATGATTTATAATAATAATCAAAATGTTACCATGCATTCTGAACACCTATAAAATGTATGAGACAGAGAGAAACTTCTCCAGAACCAGCTCCCTGTCCCTGGGATGTTTTTCCTGCTGGTTCCTTTCTTATTAGCGTCAATGAAGTCTGCATTTCCTTCCCTCAGAGACAGAGCTCCACGCACCCAAAATGGGTCAGATTTGCTCTTTCCTGATCTGTTCACATGGAGTCACCACAAAGCCTAACTCAGGCACAATTAACCACCTGTTAGAACCACTTCCAAAATCTGTCCTGGAAGCATTTTATTATGGAAACAAAATTGGTGCATTCTAGTTTAGACAACACTTTCTACACATGTGCTTCAACAGTAAGAGATTCATTCAACATGGATTTATTTCAACCATAACAGTTATTACTGTGCCACCTACATCTCTCTTAATCCCCCTCACCTTTCTGAATCTGGCAATATTCAGACTCTGCCATTAGCAAGAATTCCACATATTAATCCACAAACTAAACTGTCACAGGTTTTTCTTTTAGAAACCAACACTTTCTGTATAAGAAATCCAAACTCTGAGCACTTTGACCATTTTCACACCAGATCTGTTCAGAACTGATTAATACAGGTGTTTCTCAAACTGATACACTGAGAAGATTCACAGCATTGCCTGGCTATCACACTTCTGCTTTTCCCCCTAGAAGTGTCTGCAAGCACATAGCCAGTTTGCGAAACATGAGATACAAGAAAATTGGCGACTAAAGATCAGCCAAAAGGTGAATTCTGACTCTTAACTTTACAAGAATATTGCTCCATTAATTGAAAGAAGCTCTACAAGAGACACCTAAATATTGCTAAATATTGATTTATCAGGTCCAGGCAGGTTCTGCCGGACCACACACGTATGTTTGCAGCACCTCCGAGTTGCTCAGGCAGCTCAAGCAAAGCGCTCACACCGCCTGTGAGCAACCGCACGGCTGCACGAGCGCTCACCCCAGCCCTTGGAGGCAAATGCAGAACAAGATCGAGATTTTGGGAGGGGGGCATTTTGGGTACATATGGTGTTGTAGAACACAGGCAGTAACAAGTACTTACTCTGAATTTATGACAACTCCTTAATTACTTAACGTCCTGATTTTATATTCAATTGGCGTGCGTTAAGTGCTCAGCATGCCTGTAAATCAGGCCACAAGTGCGTACAGAGCATTTCTCTAATCCAGATGACATGCCCAGGTACATGCTGGAGGCACTGCAGGGCGGCACCGCCGGGACACCGCACCAGGCAATCCCTCTCCCTGGGCAACGGAGATCTTTGCACTGAGAGATTTGATCTTTCCACCATCTGTACTGCGCCCCACGAGTGCCACCAACACAAGCAAAACGTCTGCAATTAACCTAAAAGTGCAGCGGCTCCAAGTAACATGCAACTTACTCTGCCATCAATGAGAACTTATCCGGCACCATACAAAAAAAATAAATAAAATGAGCCTCCACTACCAGCTTTCCTTTCTTCTGTATGTGTGCATATATATGTATGAGCTATGATATTCTCCCCTTGTAAAAACAAAGCCAAACACAGGACCAATGCAACACTTTGAGGTCATTCTGGCCATCACCATCCCCCTCGTCACCTCCTACAGATCAACGTCCCGTGTTTGGGCAGTAGCTACTGCCTTCTGCAACAGGGCAGGAGGTGAGAAAGCTGCGACGCCTCGTGGAGCTGCTGCTCTGCGAGGACAACCACCCGGCGGGACCCACCACAGGGCAGCAGAGGACACAGGACTCCCGCTCTCAAAATGTGCTGGCCCCTTCCCTGGGAAGCTTCATCCTCTCTCCTTCCGTAGCGGGTGCCAACACGGTTCATCCACTGCGACACTGTGTAGTTAAACCGTAGCGCTCATTACTAAGTAGCTTAGGGATGTGCAAACTGTAAAAGATGTGACAAGGGCTGAGAAGAACACAGCACCAATCAGGGGGCAAAAAACAAGGAAACTGATTAATTACACCAACCAAGGGACAACTTCTTTTCCTCTCTTAAAAAAGAGCATTGGCACAACCTCTGACGACCTCTGTGCTGAGATGTGACTGCCATCAAGAAACGAGCCCAACCTTGCCTCTGGGGAAGCTGACAGCAAAACTCCTGTTCGTCTTCAGTGAACCAAATTCATTACTGATACGAGTCCATTAACATGCTGGCTGAACAAAGGGATGGCCATGGGCACTGTCAGGAGGAAGCAAGGCCCTGCTCAGACAGCTGCGCTCAACAGAGACGTCAAACAGAGCCAGCTGAAAGACACCAACCTGGAGCCTTCCTCGCCTCCTCGCTGCAAAAAATATTTAAATCCACATAAAAGCAGGATTGTTCTGTGTGACGTGCAACTAATCTTTTAGAGCTTTTCCCTTAAAAAAATTAAGTTGACAGCTCTTGTGTCCTTTTTGCCAAAATTTATGACACAATTTACTGAATTGTATAAAGCCCCTGTAAGAAATGACACATATGGGATGACTTTTTATTTGAAATGGTGTTTCTTATACCAATGGTTCATCAAGCTGTTTCATATTTATTCCTCTGATTAATGGTATGTCAAAATTCTAATTCTAGCACCAATTTATGGCTTGTTGGCAATTGGAGAATGAAACAGCTATGTAGGCAACATGCAATATTGATTTTTATCCATCTTCTTTGAGCTCTAGAAAATGTTTCTCAAATATGCTTTGTTATTGCAACCAAACTAAATATTACAGCCTTATTCCTATCATCCATTAATTACATTACTTTTGAGAGCAGCATATTTCTTAAAAAGCAACAGTCGGTTAAGATTTGATGTCAGTCAGACTGAATTACAGGTTGCCCATTTAGGAATTCTTACTGTTCAGTCCCTTCACTCACAAAGGCAGATCATATCTTCTAAAGGCTACTGCAGGTTAGTATTTTTTTTAAAAAAAGAATCTGCAAACTAAAATAATAATAATTAAGAAGAATAAGGATGCTTTCAGCTGTTATAATAGGAAATTCAATGTGTCTGACTACTCTACAGAGAAGAGCAGGGGGTGGATATACCACAAAATTTAGAAACACAGTTTTTGTATTTTAGAGTTGGATCCATCATTACACCTGTCTGACAAGCGATATCTAATCAAGGCAGTGCTGCAGGAATAAAATCATTTCTTCAAAGGCAGCCTCAGAAAGAGGTATTACACTCTTGTGTTTCCTGTGTTCTTTTTATATGGATTCTGGGCAACAACTCTTCTGTGAGACATAAGGAAATGGCTATTTGCATTTGAGAAAAAATGATAGGAGAGAAAGCTTTACATCCTTTTCAATACGAGAAAAGGTAGTTGATTATAAGCATAATGGGGAAAGCAATGGAATTTTTAATTGGGAAAGGTCCAGGCATATTTACAGAAGACAAAGCATGAGCAACTCTTGGTAAAAGGTACACTGTGCACAAATAAAATGCACATATGGTACATTCTGAACAAGATAAAGGTGCTGCTCAACAGGAGATGCTAGAAAATATGTCCTTGTACAACGAAGATAAACACGGGTTCAGAAAAAAAAAAACATTTTGGTTCTGTTTCCAGTAAGTGCTAACATGCAAGGGGTAGTTCAAAACAATATGGAGTTGAGTCTTCTGTATGAGACCGTAACATTTGGGCACTTCATCCACAGACATGGCTGAAACATGGTATTACTGGGACCCTCACAGATGATGTCAGTCTCAGCACCATCTTTAGCATCAATAGCTCAAGAGCTCTTGGTGGAACAAGCAGCATCCAATCTAAATTTGACAAACTTTGAAACCACCAAGCTTGGTAAAGGAAGTTATGCTGTCTCAGCTATTCAAGTTCAAATTTCCTGGGGAATTTGGGGGATCTTATTTGTTTCCATGAAAGCCTACAGTTCAGTTTGTAAAATTTTGTTACAAGTATAATTTAAATGAAAATTGAAGACTGAGATAAGTTCCCATGTACTGTACGTACCCTGAATCCCAATTTATTAAATTTTATCATTTCCTTTTACAGTTTTAATCTGCTTCTGAAAACACAGATCTCCTGAAACTTTTTATTCATAGCTTTGTAACTGAAAGAAAAATACATTCAATATGGGGAGACTGGTACTCTTTTATTAATAGTTTCTGAAATATCAGCTTAAGCTGAGCTCCTCTGGCCATTAAATTGCACTTAGGATGCTTAAAGTGCATCCTTACACAGCAAAAGAATCAAGCCCTTCACCATTAGGCTAGCATGCCATCTTAAATTATATCATCGATCCATCATTTTTCAAACTGCACTCAAAGCGGTTTACTGATTTTTCCACATAAAGATCTAAGCTCTCTGTGTAACTCTAGAGCTACTAAGATATGGAAAAGGTAATTGGAAAGGAAAAGAGACAGATAAAGAATATATTCAGGGCCCATATATTCTAAAGCTAGACTCTCAATGACCTTTAAGCAGGTAAAGAGTGCCTAAGGGGATTTTTTAAAGGCTCTGCCACTGAGTTTATGTGCCTGTAACACTTCCAAAACCCTATTGCCCACCATCTACCTTTGAAAACCTGGCTCATAGCCTGAAGAAAGTGCCAGATGTACCAGTTTGAACCTTCAAAACCTTCCTCATCCGGACGCTCCAAGGCTTATGCGACTGCATAGATTGTCCATAAAAACATTTTATTATTAATTAAAATAGGGAGGGGGAATACGGAGACGTATTTCTGAGTGCAGAAGCCTCGGTATGACACACTGAGGCACTGCACATGCAACGTGAGCTTAACTCACGCAGGGAGTGAGCTTAGCTTCTCCTTGGTGACTGGCTTAAAAAGTGCTGGGATATGAACCTTAAGGAAAATTCACAAAATTGTTCCTCAAAGTGATCACTTGTCACTTCTGTCATGGTCAATAAAACATTTTAGATAGAGATAATCTTCTCCTTGGGAAAGGGGTGACAACACTGCTATCAGCCCTGTTTCTCAGGGCACTAAGGCAATGAAATGTTGGGAGAAGGGAGCTGTCCATGCTACCAAAGATACTGCTGCCCACCATCCAGTCTTTACAGCAGGCTTCCTAGAGAGCCCAGTGTGTCAGGCCTGGACCAAAAACCCAATGAACTGCATGAAAGCCTCAGTGATTTTAAAGCTCTATCTTCTACTGTGATTCTTTTCAATAAGAAATGAATCTGTTTTTAATTAAATTAAACGTGTCACATCTATGTAAGAATTTGAAAATATTAGTATAATAATGTGATCAAGCAGGGAATTGGTATTTCTGCTGCGTTATTTCTGTGGACGAACCATGCTGATATTAATACATCTTTGTATTAATGACAAATAACAGATTCACTCCTTTCTACTAATTTGCTGTATTAAATACTAAAAGGTTAGGTAATCAATAGAAGGAACTTGACAACTTTCAACAGCTCATTCTCATCTTAAAAAAAAAAAAAAAAAAAGAAAAAACAAAACCACATATCACATATGTCAGAGAATTAAAAAAATAAAAAGCCTGCTCCTGCTCTTCCTGCCCAGCATTGCTTTGATTGCAGCTCTACCTGCCCTGCTCACTTCTACACATTCGTGTCCCTCCTTCCCTGTCCTCCAGCCAAATCTGTCCTGTGACTTTTGGGGCAACATAGGTACACCAAGCAGGGAGAGAGGGGAAAAAAAAACCCCATCATGTCATGCCAGAAAAGAGTAAAAATGAAATAATAGACAAGAAAATGACAATACTGGTGGCAGAATTATTTTTCCCTTAACTTTTGAGAAGAAAATACTGCAGAAAGTCTTATTTTTATAGGAAGGATGAGTGATTTATTAAAAAGCTTGTTATCAACACAAGACAGCCTGTTACCGATGTGCTACATATTCTGCACAGTTGAAGTGTGAACAGAATTGGTAGGGCCAATTATAGCAAAAGTCTGATACATATAGACAGTAGAAACATCCCTTGATCAAAGCAGAGTTGGTGAAAAGTTTTAGTGCCTTAGACCTTTGCTCATCACAAGTGGCACCAAAGATCACAAATGAAAGGTTGTAACACTGTGTTAATATTTTTCATGTTGCTAATACAACACACTGGGTAGTGCCCAGCTCTAAATACAGGCAGGCAATAGCTGCAAATGCTACAATTCACAGAATTTGGTTCACGACTACAATTGATTGTTTAAAAGAGCATTTTCAGGAAGCAATTATCCGTACCCTGAGGAAATATTTTCACATGAAATAGTAAGAAATATGGATTTCTGAAAGAAAGAAAGAAAAAAATAAAAACAAACAAAAAAGCTGTCAAAAACCTTATTATTTTAAAATTTCATAATTATCCCCCAATATAAAGAAAACTTCCGTCTTTCAAATACCTTTGACAAAGCGCTAAGTGGCTCCATGCACAGAGCAGCTACGTTACTGTTCAGCCTTGTCTGACTGCCTGAAAACAGTCTGGGCAGCAAAGACAACAATAAAAACCTTCCTCAAGGAAAAGGATGGCAGCATTTGGTGAATGAGAGGAATCTTATTTTTTTTCCCTGACAAGTTAAGTGTTTCAGTAATTTCCTTCTATCATCCGATTACTGGGGGAAAAAAAAAAAATCTCATTAAGTGGCTGAGGCTCACAATATCCCTATTAAATCTCACCCGGTTTTATCAGGCAACCAAGCCAACAGGGAAACTCCCAGGCACGCTCCATCTGTAAAGAGCTCACAGAGATGTGCGTGATCCCCCTGATGGTCTCGTGCCTCTGCTGTACCAGGGAATTTACCAGTTCCTGTTGGCCTTGCTGTTTTCCTATCCATTGAACAGGCACAGGCAAGAAAAGCTATGGAGATGGTTTGGCTCACACTGAACCTCATCAAGCGAATAACAGATTTTAAGACCAATGACATTCTCCATGATCTGGCATCCAACCTTTTCCAAACAAAATGAATAAAGGTTAGAATGGCAGATTCTTTTTTACGCAGGAATAGAGCATGAGTGAATTGAGGGAAGATGAATGTCTTGCTTATATTTAAACAGTAAATCCCTGATATCCTCAGAGAATCCATAATGCTGTCACCTGGTGGTTAATCTAGCCCTTATTTCACTTATCTCATGATAGGGATAGGGGGAGAAACCAAAACAACAACAACAAAAAGCTTTATTAAATCAAGGATATGGAAAAGAAGCAAGAGCAAGCCTTCTGGAAATAAAAGTAATCCAATTCTGAAGATAGAAAACTATTTCTAAATACTCTCCAAAATGAGATACAAGCAAGGAATCACAGCCAGAACAACCACCTTATTCATCTCCCACTATGCTACTTCATGATTCCCCAAAAAATCACCTATAAACTACAGCTTATTGTGCAAAACACAATTTTTCTGATATGTGCAATATCACCAGATAATATAGCCTAAGTTATCTTTACAACACACTGGGAGATACAAGTAGAAAAACATTCATGCAAATAGTTTTTTCAAGGCCTATCAAAATGAACTCTGGGCTATAATCCTCATGTGGTCACTGCAGATACATTAAATCAAACTACTAGATAATTATTCAAACTACCAGGGCCCAAACCTCATATAGGTTTAGCTTTGCAAGACCCCCTTAAAGATATGGCCAAAAGCAAGTAAAATTGTGAAGCGTGGAGACATCAGAAACCACAAAAATATGGATACCAAAAATACTTTAAAAAACTGACTGAACCTGTCATTTGAAAATATTCCTCACTTCTGTGATATACTTCCAAAAAAGCCACCAGAATGAGGGTGGACATAATTTAAAGAAAGAGTATCTTTAATTAAGCTTTCTTTAGAATTAAAGCTTAAAGGGTTTAATTCTCTATTGGAAAACAATAAGAATGCTTACTCACCATGCAGGATTTTTTAAAGTTCTTGCAGCTCTAAAAGAAATCTATTATAGATAAAAAGGAGCTTAAATAGCATATATTACATCTTGCTTTTGTTTATGTATGGCGAGGAGTATTCAGAGTGGACCGCATCTTAGACTTGCACTAATCCTTAAATAATTACGATTCATGTACTCAGTGATGGAAAAACCTCATGGAATGTGACTTTGTTCTTCTGGCTTGTCTAATCCCATTCAATTACTTCAGTTTCCTCTCCCAGAGGTCTCATATTTAGAAAGTGAGCTCTGCATGTCCCCTTATAGGCCTACCAACCCCCAAAATGGAAAGGAAGAATAAGAAGGGGAGAAGAAAAAAAAAAAAAAAAAAAAGAAATAGAAAACTCACTTCCAGCAGAAAGGAACAGTACTTTATTATTATTATTATTTTGGTCCTTTCCCAAATATCAGTCCATCAATAAACATGAGAAACAGCTTGTAATTCACAAAGCCTTCGGCAACTCCGTTGTGATAAGGGCAAATTGGTTTGGCTCTACAAACGCAGGAGATGGGAATAGTTCAGCGGTTTGGACCAATTTGAACGGATGGAAATCTCTAAAGTCCCTGAAGCTGCAGAAAACGATGCTGTACAGCTGGCAGCAGCTTGTCATCTGCATGCAGAAAGCGACAGGAATATTACAAATTTCCTGTGCCGAGTGAACTATTTCCATCACCTGTAAAGAGCTCCCTTGTCAAACGGAACAGTGGCAGAAAACCTCTAACTACTGAGCATTTTTTCTGTCCCTTCTCCTCTATTCAAATTACAGCTACCTGCCCAGAATTAAAACTTTGATTTCAAAAGAGAATAAAATATCACAGTGAAGTGATTGTTGAACAGAAATTTCATAAAAGGGATGGTAATGCAGCAGAGCACGAAGAGGGCTGCCACATACCATCTACCACAGAGCAGGGGACATGGTGGGATCTTCTTCAGATTAGAAAAAAAGTACAGTCTTAATTAAGGACCCAGATTTTTCCTGGAACTACGTGGCATTCAAAACTTTTACAGACATTCTGCACCAATTCCTGTTCCTGACCTTGTATAACATATTTTACAGCAAATAAGAAAAACTTTCAATGAGAACTAGTCTTTATCATTCCTATAAACCTCCCGAATTTTGCCAATGAGCAAAGAAATGCAGGAGGAAAGGCAGTTGTGACCTCCTCCTATTAGGCAAGGAAGCAAAAGTATCACACACTTTAGAAAGCATTTATTTTGACCACAGTTTCCAAGCACTCTTGCATCTGTCTTAATTGTACTTACTTCAAATTTTTGATCCCTTTTATTCATTTTAGGCAAAGGTTCTGGATATACATTTTCCGTTTCCTGCTACTAAAAGAGGAATTAATGCCTTGCCACTAAAAAAATCAATTTCTAAGCACTTACCCACAGTTAATTTGATAAAATAAACAGCCATTTCCAAGAGCAAAGCTCACGGCCCTCCAGACAAGTCATACTTCTCCAAGCTCAGGTTCCCGCTAAATTCCATCACTTCCAGATCATATATTGCATAGCTCTGTTGTCCTTTTGTTCCTAACAACTCCATGAAGCTTTTTCTCTCAAAGTAAATAGCTATAAATCTTGAAATCACTTCAAGTTAGAACATTCTGACCTACAGCACAATCCAAACAAGGCAACAAATACCGGTATATAGGTGGTGAACACAATTTCCCATTGATATATAAACTTGATCACTTAGGTCAAAATCTTCATCTTTCTCCTTATTAGTAAGAGTTGAATTTTGACTAAATAACAACATTCAAAGAAAAGTCACACCCTCTTAAAAATCCTCAGTTTCAAGTTACAAATGATTAAGGTTTAGCAGCAGAAAAAAATTGTTTTTCTTCTGGCCTTTTGTGGTGGAAATATTTCCTTCAACGAAGAACCAGAATGATCTATGTGTGGGTTTTTTTTGCGTGTGTATTTTGTATATACCTACATATCTACATTACATAGATTGCTTATATACATGCAAATACGAAATGTCAGCTTGGTCTCTCATTTCCAGAAGCCCTATAAAACCTTTCATGCTTTTATGTACAGACAGTTGTTACATGTACACAGCAGAGGCCACTAGGCTTCAACTAAAAAAAGAGACACACAACTACAGAGTTGCTGTGAATGAAGAGAATGAGAATGCCTGGAATCTAACAATTTCATTCTGCAGGGAACACAAATTGCCTTACATCTTGAAGCATAATATTTTACTTTTTGAGAAAAGCACAAATGACATTTTCCCTGCTTATAGGTGGGTAGATAATGGAACTATTTCATTTTCTTCAGAAGCAAGCTTTGACAACTCAGGAGAAAAAAAAAAAAAAAAAAGAGTGATTGGTCAATTTATTACTCATATTCCAAGTAGTGACTAAAAGCAGAGATTACAGGATTCCAGGAGGTTTCTCCATGCTCATACTCTGCCTCCTCAACACCAGTTCTACTCCTAAGAGGTAAAGAAGCAGTAATATACAGTATGTTTGTTCTTAGGTAGGGTTTTCCCATGCTGCACTAGAAAATAGGCTTTGCACTAAGGGGACATGTTATTTAGCTGCAGCCTATTTAAGCAGTCACGGGCCATGGGACAATTCATCATCACACGAGGCTCCTTTGGTCTTGGCCATCATATCTAGATACCCACAACCTTTATTTTTTTCCTCCAAGGGTGAGACTTTTTTTTTTTATATATTTTTTTTGGGGGGGGTCTACATGCCTTTTCCTTGTTCATCTTGATCCACTAAACTATGCAAAATACTTGGTAAAACATCATAATGACAGATGCTTTATGGAAAAAAAACAAGTCTTTTGCTTAGAACACCAGTCATCATAAGTCAATGGGGAAGTTCTGTCAAGGGGAGCTTTGCCTCTGTACAAGTATTTGGATACTCAGGAGGGAAAATGACTCTGCGACAAGATGCAATTTTTATGCACAGTTGGAACTGATGACAAACCTTTGACTTGAACTATTACTTCCACAGTAAATCTTCTTTCCCATTTTCTCTTTCTCATACGCCCTTTCTCCCTAGGCACCTTTTGCATTTTTTTTCCTCTCTATTTCCCTTTTTCACTCGCTTTTCTGGTCCCCTTTCCTTTTTCTTCTACTGTTTTCCCTTACTCTTGCATCCTCCTCATCCTTCTTTTGGATATTGGCATCAAGCATCTCCAGAGATAAATAATCACTTTCCACTCATTCAATTTTTTTTTCTTTTTTCTTTTCTGACTGCTCAGTGCAACACGAGGAAAGGGGAGGATTACAGAACGTGCCAATTTGGCTCTTGGAACTAGGGAAGTCTGGCACTAGCATTATTATATGTTCAAAGACTGTGCAGTAGCATGGTCTCCTGCCTCTGGATTTTCTTTTCCTTCCCTTTGTATGATTCTATACAGTTGAAGGGGTTTTTTTTTGGCAACCCAGCTGAAGATTCTTTCATTTATAAAATTTGGAAGCCTATTCTTCCTAACAAAGCATTCATAATTCACAATTACAGAAGAAAGATGGCATAAAAAAACCCCAAACTTTCTACCCTATCTTAACCTGATTTAAACTTTTTGAAAGTATATGATGCTTGCAAGCAGTTGTTGAAGAGAAATTTGTTCACAGCTTTAAACTCTCTGGGCAAGCCAGCTGAGGCTCTATTATTATTATTTTCATCTCTCTTGTGCCTAGATAATAATATAATGGCCTCTTTCTGCTAGGCATTATACAAACAGACAGACAGGCAGGTCCAACATCAAAGAGTTCACAATCTAAATTAATGGTGGGAGAGGGAATAATAATTTAAAGTAATTAGATAAACGGCATTAGGTCAACAAGATATCAGCAAAGATATGAGTAACACCCTCTTCTCACAAGCAGCATAGTTGAGATGATCAAATCATCCATCAAATTTTGCTGCTAATGGCTTTGAAAAAAACATTGCAAGATAAAGTGTCCCATGTGATATTCAAAATTGTCCATGGATAAGAAGGAATAAAATATGAAAAGCAAAATCTGAAGAGATTTTCAACATCTAAAGTCACATTTTTCTGTTTTCTATTCAAAATCATCTTCTGAACTCTTACAATGTTCTGCCACCCCCGGGCTTTGTGGAGAGGTGAGACGGAGGCGGGCAGCAGTGCCTGCAGGAAACGCCTGCTCTGTTCGGGGGTAATTTGTTACACACATTGCCAGAAGTGTTCTGGCTGAGGAGTAAAAGAAGGGTCACAGCAAAGACACCCCATGGGTAAGGAAAGGTCTATCAATAGCAGGATTCATCCTTGGGGTTCTCCAGCTGCTGGGGCCCAAAGTCCACAGGGTGAGACTGTGGAAACCTAAAGATATCATCACCAGGGACCTGCCTGAGAGATGAGAGGCCAAAGGGATGTCTGAGAAACTAAGTCAAGAGGATCCTCCCAGGGCTCCCTGGGGGAAAGAAATGCAACACATGAGATGGTGATGCTCTGGAGAACAGGCTGGGCCTTCATCAAAATGTAAATGGAAGAAGCTGAAGACAAACCTAAAGAAGGGAACAGAACAGTGTCTTCAAACGGAACACAGGATGTCAAGCTGGTTGGAACAAAGTGATACTGGGAGACTTTCTCATCAGTTTATGTATTAAGTTAGCAAATCATAAGGCTGCTGACATCTCTGAGAAGATGGAGAAAACTATATCCTCAAGCTAAGTGTCCTGAACAGAAAGCCAAGACAAAAACCATACCCTGTTTTCAATGAGATGGACACAGGACTGGGCAAAGGTGAACGGTCAAGTGAGGCCTGAAGATAATGTGAATATTATAAGTGACTTAGATGTTGCTAAAATTTAACCACGGAAAAAAAATATGGCAAGTCTACGCTGACTTCATAAAAAACACTGCTCAATGTGCTTAGTGGGTGAAAAAGATAAATGGGAAATGAAATTAAACTGAAATAAACTGTGTCTGATCAAGTTTATATAGTCAAGACAGGTATTTCAATCTTGTGCTCTTTTGACAAGTAACTTGCCACACCTTTGAGGTGTGAAAGCTAAAGGTCTAGGAAAGCAAAACAAATTTCTGCCTATCCTATACAATGAATGCCAAGTGAGAGAGAGCATTTAGAGAGCATAGCCAAATTGCACAATCTCAAAATTCTGAAACCAGCTATGACTATTAAGTAGTCAGTTTGAAAACAACATTGTACAGTGACCTAATATCTGTTGCCCCCAGAGAACAAGAAAGGCAATTTAGAATTAGAATACAGAAGAGCATACAGCTGGATTAAATACCTATATCTGACCAAAGATAGCCAAGACAAGTGAAAACATCTGCTCGCACACAGGAACCTTTATTCACCTCTTTGATCTAAGATGCTAACTCTGTGCTGTAATAAAGATTACTGGTTATAGCAGGTCTATGTCATAAAATATACTTAGCTCATTTCCTGGTTATCTGCACTAATCCTTCAGTTCTATTTTTAAATGCGTATTTTCCCACAGAGATAGGAGTCAAAGTCCTGGAGATGAACACGCAATGAAAGCACGACAATCATTCATCTGTTTTTCTACAAGTCCTCATTGTCTGTGGAAGGGAGAAAATTCCACTTGCAGACTTTGGTGACATTTCTGTCAACCTTGGAATCTACAAAAATTTCACAGAACGTTCAAATATAAAGTCACAACCAATCTCCTCCAAATATCATCTTTTTTTCCCCACCCTGTAAACAACTAGTTCATATTTATCAGAAATTTACCATATGAAGGTCTTCCTGCATGCCACATTTCTCGATTTTAGTTTATCCTGGTGTGAGTATGACGTTCAACTTGAGCAAAAACGTTTATCAGTGACTGTCTGGCAGGTTTGACTTCTGACAACTGCTTCTAATACTTATAAGCATGAAGAAAAAGAAGGTAATTATGGTTTAAAGCATCAGGGGAGACAATAATAAAGAAAGATATCAGGTTTCTTATAGAGCAGTGTACTTGAGAAGCAGCTAGTAAAACACCCAAAATGCAGTAGTAACTTGGCACCTTTTTAAAAGGGCCTTGGGCATCCGGGCTAGAGCTGGAGCACCCCCATTAGAGGGGACACGAATTCAGAGGGTGTTTATGCAACCCTGCTCATGTCCTCCTCTAGGAAGGGTTCTGCACTGATGTACTCCCAGCTAAATTAAGTCCTGTGCAATACCAGCAATATAACATAAAAGCAAATTTGTGTATCAAGTAATGATTTCCAAGGTCTGAAATGGTTACCCAGCAGCTTTCTCCAGCTGAAACTATGGAATACAAATATGGAAAGATACTAGATTTGACTGGCCATGCCACATTTGGGTGAGAGTGGAAAGTGGTCTTGTTTTTCTTTCACATAATAGAAACATATACCCATACAGGATTTTGAAATTGTACTTGACTAAAACGAATAATTTTCAGAGGAAATGATACATTATCGTCTTCAGATGATCTTTTCTTTCAAGAGAAAAACTACTTTTAGTAACACCAGCAGGTTTCTTCCAAAGAAAGTTAAGGAAGTGTTACAAACCTCTTTGTAAAAGAAACAAAGAAAGGAAGCTGTAATAAAGTAGATTAACATAGCTATAACCAGCAAATGATGCTTCACAAACCATTACTGCCAATCCTTGTAATTCATTAATTTTCAGCTGGCACCTGCATTTTGCACCACTCTCAGTCAGTCTTTTAGAGTGACATGCAAAGAAAACAGCTTTAATGATCACTCGATTAGTTCACAACACTCAAACTCTTAAACATAGGCTAGAACAAAGGCAAAAGCAACCACCTGGTGTTTTTTGACCTGGTGTTTGATGCTTTCTGAAGCAGAAGTACAATCACTCATCTTAAAGGGAAAGATGAAGCAAGATTAAAAAATGGTTTCTCATTTTTGAGCATAGGCTTTCTCTTTTCTTTTTCCTAAGCAGGTGTTATACAACCAACTATTCAATTTTATCCTATTGTTTACTTTGGGCTGCATCCTACACGGCTTATGGAGTTTTCCTTGATTTTCCTAGTAGTTTTCCTTTTTAAGTGCTATCTCTTGAGAAAGAAATACAGAAGCTAGGCCCAAAGGAAAACAAGGTGAAGGTGAAAAAATGTTCTTACACTCCATGTGGATTTTTGCTGAGCATGCTCCAAGTGTTAACGTGCCTCCCAGGAGGAGCAGGAAAGCCCTGACAGTTATGTTCCTTCAGAAATAATCTTGTTTGGGCTTCTTACAAATTTTGCCATCCAGTGTGCCCTCTGCACTCACCATGATCTGTTCCTACACTACAACTAGCAGCCACATATATGTCATATTCCTTTTTTTTTTTCTTCTTCAAATAATGGATGATTTTCCATCGATTCACTGAAACTTTTGATCAGTTTATAGGAGAGTAAGTCAAAGAGAGGAAAGATCTGATCTGCTTTCTCACCGCTACACAAGTGACAGGAGATATATCTTAAATAATAACTGACATCCTTGACAGAAGTCAGTTATCTGCTAGGTGGCTGACTTAATATTTTGGGTACGGCTCCCAAGGTGTGTGCAGGTACTTCCACCTCCCTGAACCAGGAGGGACAGAGACTGCAAAGCTTTTGTTAGAAAACACTAGAGAGTTGGAAGGTGGGTGATGAACCATCGCTGCTCCCCCGTCCAATACTCAGACCATTTATCCCCTGATTATAGGATCCTACCTCATGACTCTGATAATCTTATGAAAAAGAGAATTCTATTAACCGTGAGGGAGTACACACACAGTGCTAGTTCAGAGCATCTAAAGATGTGCAAAAGGTTTGACTTCCTCCAGCGTATGAACCTTCACGCGGCAGAGAGCAATAGGGAGCTTCCAGGTGCCTTTTCTTCTCACCCCATGCCAGGCACCCAGAGCAAGTCTTGGTTTGGCTGATGCCACAGCAACGCTCTCGACCCTCGGCTCATCAGCACTCGACAGAACGCTCTAACAGTTTAATCATCTTTCAAGTAAAAGAATGTTTTCTTTACCCCACTTAAGTTCATTTTTGGAAGCAAATAAAAATGGTGATTTGATTTTTGCCAAGTAAAATGAAGCAATATTACTACTCTAGGTGACAAATGAAATAGTAACTGTGT
Source organism: Tinamus major (assembly GCA_032466555.1). Classification (NCBI taxonomy): domain Eukaryota; kingdom Metazoa; phylum Chordata; class Aves; order Tinamiformes; family Tinamidae; genus Tinamus; species Tinamus major. The sequence goes on along the minus strand of JASSRY010001105.1, from coordinate 920,092 downwards.
TCTGTGCTCATTCGAGAACTATCAGCAACAGAACTTTTCAGTCCCTTTAGGAAATATGCTGTAATTCCTTGGGAGAAATTAATACAGGGCAGACACTACTATTCTTAAAAGTGACTGAATTTACATCTTACAGGCAGTCCTACTTTGCTAAATGGCTAGGGAAAAATGAGCATGTCTATTATTTTAGCCATACTTTGAGCTTTTCAAATGCAACAAAGCCATAAAATTAGTAGCTCCCCAGAAGCTTCGGCAGAGGTTAGGTAAATATTGTCCCTCCAGGCCAACGCAGAGGCCTTGCAGCAAAACAAGAGATCGCCTGAATCTCTGCCACAATCTGCCTACATGCTATCTGCAGCAATTAAGGCAAGAATACTCTTTTCACTATCTCTGTATTCTCCTTGAAAAGCTATTGTTTGAAAAAGAAGTGCAATTACAGATAACGAGCATCCTATTGACTATAACGTACTAGGCAGAGTCCTAAACCATCTTAGCCTCTTTTCAAAGGAAAAATTGCACAACAATGCTGCTAGGTGGTAACATATTCTTCCTTTTTGTCTGCCTACCTGGCGCATTTAAGACACTTTTCGCCTAAGTGAATAATCTCATTTTTTCAGCCGAACTGCTTATAGGGAAAGACATTCATCAATGTGAATACAGGCAAAATGGTCCGGCCTGTCATTTCAAAGAAAGTTTAAGAAATCCAATTTAGTGATTTCTGAAAATGTCTTAGTGCCACCTCTCTAAGGCTCTGGTGGGAATGACCATTCCTGCCATATCCCCTCCTGCCAAGAAACTATTTGCACGGCACAGTTTTTTCATGTATGTATAAGTCATCTAATTAACTCAGTAAATAATTTTGTAATGTGTGAATAATTGTGTAACAGGAGAAACAGTCTTTTCCTTATAACCCACCACGTGTCCCCAGTGGGATTATTTCACATCTATTCCTCTTGTGGAAGGCTGCTGGAGCAAAGAAGAGGGCAGGCAGCAAGAGACAGAGCAGGCTCATTTTAACAGGTCTAATACAGAGAAAATTGCACAGAAGACCTTGACTTGGCCATTTAGCACTCAGTAGACAAAATAGTCTCCAATAACAACCCTGATTCCAAAGAAATAGGAGACAGGCTGCCTTTCAAATTTATAGTATTAAAAAATAAAGTAGTAGCACAGAGACAGTATTAGAATATTTGCTGTGTTTTAAGCGTGTTTCTTATGTTGTACAGGCAAGTTCAAGTGCTGGTCTTAAACCATTTTAAAGCTAAGACTATAGCCAATACGAATGTATTACAGCTTTAACCCTAAGAACTATATAATAAATAGTCAAGTTTTCAAAGTATTATTATTTCATTTGAACTAGAATCCTCAAATTGGCACATCTTGCATTGCAGCTGAGTGTCACTTCGGTCAAGTGGAGATAATAAATATATTTAATATAAAGTATGTTGGTGCCCCTGGAAGACAGGCAAGCTCTGTTGTTACCAGATCTGTGGTCTCCGCTGAGAGGGCGCTCAGAACTGCTTGACCATTGGCTTGGGGATCTTCCTAACCATTTGTAGGAGTACATTAAGATAAAATGCATCAAAAATGCTTCGATTGGGGCTTTCTTTCCCCTGTGGGTAATGGGTGTAACCTCTACAGGGACTTTATTCAATCCTCATTTTATTCAGTCATTGACAAGAGACACTAGTGACACATAGCTGGCAAGAGGTAAGACAACTGCATATAGCAAAAAGGCTTGTAAGTTCACAAAAAAATCACTTTCACCTGGATTCATATGTAGCAACAAAGACATTTATAATGCAGCCAGTTGCATAATGAGAATGTCATTAAAAAAAAAAAAACATACAGTATCAAGGGAAAAAAAAAAAAAAAAAAAAAAAGGATCACAGGCAAGACACACCCTGAAGCCTGAATAACCCTTAGGGAAGGCAGCAGATTCCCCCATAACTTTTGACTCAAACAAAAAGCAACTCACCCCATGTATCATGTCTATTGTTTTGTTACCTTTTTATTTAACCTGGAAACAAATCAATGCTACCCATACAACTGGAACAGGCTATTGCTGCCTATACACCTGCAAAACGTGGTGCAATTAAACAGTGGTGTTTGATCAGGACCGTATTTGTCCAAAACCCTTTCCCAGGCAGGATATGCCTAAACGTTAAATTTATACCTATATAATACCCAGTTCTTTTGGCAAATACACATGAACATGTGGCATTCTCAATTATCTGTTTGCAAAGATAACATGAGTGAAATGTTTTGAAAATGTAGCCTTTATTTCCTATAATAAACCATCCACCAAAAGGGAACAGCACATCTTAAAGGCAGCAGCCTCCCAAATGCCGAATAACTGAGCACTCCGGAGAACAGTGTTTTGTTTCTTCTGTGCATCTTAACCTCTGCTCTATGGGGAATATTCTCTAGGACGGCTTCTAAAGAAGGCATATTAGGCTCTATGCTAATCAGGGCTGAGCCTTTCAAGTAACGGCTGCTGATTGTATCAAAAATGTGCCAAGAGAAACAAACTGAGAATGCAAAATCTATCTGAATTTTCTTTTGAAGCTAGAAGTAAAAACTCCTAGCAGCACCAGTCCTTTCAGGAGCATAAGATTTTCATACTCTATGCACTTCAAAGTGCAAATGAGGATTACGACCTTATACAGTGTATATGCACCTATATTTTATTTATACTGCATCTGTGCAATCAGAAGAAAAGTTATTTCCATGACCTTCTACCAGCAAGAAGCCTAACAAGACTATTCAGATCTATTGAAAATTCACAGTTAATTAAAGGTTAAAAGGAACTTGCCAATTAGTATGAAAGATAATTGTTCTCCTTTGGCTACCTGATTATGTTTTCCCTTGAATACACTGAAGTGTATGTTGTCACGCTGTCAGTAAATGTAATCATAAAGCACTCAGGGTACCTTGGAGCTCTCAAAAGGCTCAGCCCTAAAACATAAAATTCTGTGGGATTTCTACCCTTTCATTTTGCATGTCAACATATCCATATAGAGGAAGGAAAATAAGTAAATGCTAAGATGTTACTGGTGAGCTAGGCTTGGCACCCACAGAAGTTGGGGCTGTAGTAAGTATCCCTGCCTTTTATTCTAAAAATCATAGAGAAAAAGAAAGAAATCACCAAGGCTGAAGCTGTGGAATCCAACCCTCACAAAAGATGAGAAAAATAAAATACTCAATAGATCCTTTCCAAGCGTAACTGTGATCTTTCTTTCCTGAACTGCTATTTGTGTACCAAAAGCAAAGCGGAGGGTTTTGTACACACTCAGAATGCAAATAGCACAGAGCTGTTCTCCCTCCTGATCATTTAATTTACCTGGTCACTGGCAGCAGGGCTAAGACGTGGTTGCTCTCGCAGTCTCGTTAAAAGGTAACAGAGCTGACACCTGAAACACGCTCTCAAATTCCAAACAGCAAACAAATTCATGTGCTTGGTTATGACAAGAGCTCAGCCAATAACCCAGCCAGGGGCAACCTCACTCAATCATTTCCCCTCCAGCTGCAATCATAAGCTACCCACCAATGACGTAAATTTTCAGGAGCATTATTGCTCAAAATTAACTGATGAACAACTTAGGGCATCTAATTTAAATCTATGATAAATTATGTCACTGATTACATGCTGTTGACATTGTGTAGACCAGTTATTAATGGTGATGGAAGAAATATGTACTATTGTTTCTATTCACAGATTATAGGTCAGTAAATTGCACAAAAACACAGATTTCACTTGTGACATCATTCTCAAAGTATTCACTTGTCGACAGATATTTTTATATGTAAATGTATCTTCCTACCATTTTTGAAATACTTTCTCTTCTAACATTCTTTTTAAAAAGCAGTTAACAGACATGTGCAAAATTATTTGAAATAATTCTAAATTTTTTATGCAAGCATCCACTCATACTCTTAAGTGATCGTATGTTTTCTCACTATAACCACATGTTTCCTCTTTAGAGGCTATTGGCAAAATCAGCTTATTGTCAATTTTTTCAACAACAACCTATTTATTGCTTTAAATACTGTTTTTAATAGACATAACGATGCATTTTTTGCATATTTCTATCTCCCAAGATAATATTTATGAGAAAAACAAAACAAAGGTAGTCTTACCTTCATTAAAATCAAAGTATCAAAAGCAATTCTGGGGATACTTAGGTGAGATCAACATGTTCAATTTTCTTGGTTCAAACAGAAAAGAAAGCAGAGGCACTTGGAGAAGCACCTAAAATAGGAGTTGCTCTCCCAGAGGGATGGCCAGATGAATAACACAGCACTGACTGTTCCTCAAGTATCTCCAGGTGTGAAACTACAGTAAGCATCCTTCCCCTTTTCCACAAATGCCATGGAAATATCCTACAAAAGATGTATGCTACCTGTGACATTTTTCCCTCTCACCTTTACCTCCTGTGGTACCTCCCCTAATAGCAGATAGAAACAAACAAAAATATATATATATATTAAAAAAAAAAAACTTGGGGGGATAAGAATGATGGTTGTCCTAGTTACAGCATGTATTCCACCTGTCTCCTGCTCTGTCTTCTCTCTCTGCAGGGCAAACAACTGGGGATGGAGGAGTTTGTTGCCCTGCGCCATCCTGTGCTGCTGAGCCAGTTAGCCAGCTGTGACTGCATTGATCTACTGACACAGACAGATTCTATTCAACCTGCACTTAATGAGAACAAAAGTTAAAATTCAGGCTTATAATGCTTAAAGATAAGTTTACTTTTGGCTCTTTTTTACTATTATCAGATCAAAAATGTGCTTATGTGTCTCATGAATGATTCTGCAAATGATAATAAGGACATCCCTGCAAGTCCAGGCATCATAGTAAATTTGCCTTTTTTTTTTTTTTTCTTCACAAATCAAAGTGGTGGTGATTCAAATACTTTTTGCCTGATGTAGTTATGACTCTCTTGGTACTTAAAACAATTGTTCAATTTTTGTGATTACATTTGTGACTACCCATTTCAATACATAAGTACCTGGTTCCAGTAACTTGACAGGGACATTATGAATTATTTGTCACTGCATTCAGGAAGAACTTACACTTCAGTTATAAAAATTGTGAACACTGGCCCAAATACCTCCTCAGCTATGTTCATCAGGAGAATTCCCTTGGAACGGAATAGGCGACAGCAAACAACTTGCACATGCTGTTCTAACCACTAATACATTAACCTCATTTAAATGACTCTCAAAGCTCATGCCATTCTGCACAATGCCCTTCTAATCAATATACTACACATTCCTTTTTTTTTTTTTTTTTTTTTTTTTTTTTGGCATTCCCAGAACTTTGCAGATTGTAAGAATTATTCAAAAAGTTTGGAAGATATATTTCTTTTTCTTCTTTAGTTGAATTGCCTTATTATCAGAGAATGGGACTTTTGATTTCTCAGTTCTTCACATGTATAGCAAGAACAAAGTTATTCCTTGCAAAGGAGGGAAATAAATTACAGTGAAACAGACATTTTTCTAAGGCATAAATACAATGCTCTGGCTCATTTACAACTAGAGTTTATTAACATTTTCAGTTACTGTATTTCTCACATTTTAAATATTTCAGTGTGCTCAAAACTTTAATACACTAAAGGTGTATTTACGCTACATTATCTTTGATAAATATTGCCTATTGTCATAATAATTTTAAGTCTAACAACAAATATTAGGACAAACTGTGTTTGTCACTAATGAGGGATTCTCCTAAAAATATGTTATATCCTCTAATAAAGTGAATTTGAGATGGAAACAGTAAAGATTGACACTACCATTGAAACTGCTGTACGAACTACCTATAAAAGGCTAGCATAAAGATTCAGTAGCATACTAATTCTAGACTGGTTTGTGTTCTGTCTGTTGTTTGCTGAACTGCCTCTCTCTCAAGACGTCCTATTTTCTAAGAGGATGTGCCTTGTGCCATTATCCTTTCTGCCAAAACGGCAGGGAACGGCATTTCCTGGGTATCACCTGAGTTGATCCACAGCTCACCGTTTTTGTTCTACCTCCTACCCCCACCGAAGATGCTCTGCATCACTTGGGTTCAAGCAATGGTTGGCTACAACCTGGATGAAATGCGGGCAGCCACACTCACCGCTGGACAAGCATCGCTGGCACTCACCTGGCACACTCATGCCAGCTACGGGACAGCGATGAGTCAACCTCAGCTGGACATGAAAACTCGAGCTACAGCCCTAAGGCTCCATGCCTTGGCACGCTACCGTTCTGCTCATTCTTGGGCCACCTTGACAACGTGACCTCAGCAATGATGAGTAGCACAAGGTAGAGAAAGAAGGCCTCGTTCTCTTTTTGCATATGAATACTTTAAGTCTACAAGCTCCCTTTCTACTCTCCATGTGTCAATTATTTCAAGGATTGGTATAATTCCAAGTTATCATCATCTTCATATTTTAGACAACTGATCCTCCAGGGTTTAGGAATCAGACAGGTTTGCTGCAGGCATAAATCCCAAACCCCAGCTGTTTATTCTAGGCTTTAAGAATTACATTGCCCAACAATAACAACAACAAAATGCTAATATTTTTAATCCATATACAATTAGTTCTCTAGAGCAAGCTGAAAATGTTAACAGAACCTGTCAAAGACAGATATATTTGGAAAATCAAGGAAAATTGTATACCTTGCTTATAAAAGCAAGGCTGTCATAATTATGTATTTTTTTTTATATATAATTGAACAATACAGCTTATTTAAGTCCCACAGACAGGATTACACTGCTTCTTCACCCTCACACCACCAGATTTCCACATAATAAACAAAAATATTTCTAAGTATCTTCTGCTAAGCAAACAACTCGATGAACGAGGCCAGCAAAATAAATAATGAATAAATCTTTTTAAAAAGAAATAAACAAGCACTGCCTCAAAATTTCAGAGTTGAATTTGTTAATTGTGAGACTGCTCTATGAATAAAGAACTGAACAATACATGTTCCTGCAAAACCTTTATTACAAGACCTGAGAGTTCAGAAGTTAAAAGGAAACAAACAAACTAAGATATCAAGATACTGAAGCAATCTCTCAAACCCACACCAAGTTCTGTAGCTAGAAAAATTGTCAATAAATTTATTCATTCATTTTCTTTTCATTCCTCTATAAAATGAAACATTCTAAGAATCAGTGAACCTGCCAAATATTTATAATAAAGTATGGAAACAGAATAAAAAACTCATGATAGGAAAACCTCTTACAAAAGCTTTTTCCTTTCCTTAACTAAACTTTTATTAAGTTTCAAATTAAATATCTCTCCTCCAGACAAACAGGCTGAGGTAAAGCTGTTCTTTTAAAAGTAAGATCATAGGATATTCTGCAAGGCAAAGGCATCCTGCACAACTAGTTTACGCTTTGATGATAGTTGAGCTTGCAAAATACATGGAAGGAAGCTGGAAGTTTCTGAAAGCAACCTTTGGAGTACTAAGGAAATAAGTTTTATTCCCAATTGAGGAAGAAAAATGAAAAACTCTCCTATATATCATCATCCAGTTGAAAAAGAACAAGTGATATTTTAAAACTACCTTCAATTCCTAAGTGTCAACTGAAAAATCATATAGTGAGATGACCATCCAAGGGCTACTGAACCACATACGTCTAAAGACAAGATGTAGAGAGACCAGATCACATATGCCTCTGTGGCTTTTTCGCACTATCAAGACTTATATAACCTTCTAATAAATATTCTGTCTTTTGCAGATGGCACACAAAAAAGCTAGCTATGATTTCATCAACTGTACTTAAAATTAAACTATTACAAGTGATTATGATAATTTTCCATGATCAATTCAGTATAGAGGGTTGTTGCTGGTTCTGAAAAACCACATGGGCAAAAAATGGGCAAGTTTCTCAGCAGAGGAGGAAGCAGATATAGAAAAGATCTGCTTAAGGGATTCTGAGAGCTAATTTCCTTCTATGACCAAGTAGCAGACTACCTGTATAGAGGACATGTACTACAAGTCCTATATGCTGCCTAATTAAGGCTTGCAACACTAACTCACATGCCAATCTCAGGAGCAAGCTACAGAAATAGGAAGTTGTGGAACCAACAAAACTGGTTCAAATCCTATACTTAGAGAATAACATTAAACAAGTGGTGCATGAAGTAGCATTCAGCAGATCAGTATCAGATATTATACTGTTTGATATTTTTGTTAAGTACACAATTGATGAAACAGAAGGTGTGTGTCTCTTAAAAGCCATCAGCAAACAGAAGAGGAACCAAGAATATACTAGCAAAACAGTCTGTAATTCAGAAGACACCGAGAAACTCCCTAAATTATATGAAAAAACATATCTAATTAAGCATAGTACCCTGTATTTTAGCAGAAATAATCATTTGAACAAATCCAAGTTGGTTCTGCATCAGTGTGAAAAAGAAGGACCCAGTGGTTACGACATATCACAAGCTGAACATCTGACAGTGAAATAGCCACTGCATTATGCATTTGCAAAACACGAGGTTAGAGAGCAACTAAAAAACAGAGCACTTGAAATACTGCTTTCAGCACCCCTGGCCTCGTTAAAGCCTCGCCTGGTCCACAGTATGGGCTGGTTTCAAAGACAAGCTGAAGGGGATCCAGAGGAGAGCAAGGATCGTGACTCTAGAAAACATGACGTATGAAACAAACCAAAAGCATCTGGGCTGCTTAGTTTAAAGATGAGACGGGCAAGGAGACACAGGATTACCATGTTCAAACATGAAGCACTGGGTTGCATGGGGCGTGTAAGTAATCAGCCTTCAATGGCAGTGGTAGCTAAAACAAGTAGTAATAAGCCTAAAATGCAGCAGGGGAAATTTAGGTTACACATAAAATGTTCCTAGGATAAGGATAGTTAAGCAATGGAACAGATTGATTTGGGAAGTTGTGTAATACCAACTACTAGAGATTTTACAGGCCAAATTAGACAAATAATTGTCAACATTTTCACAGACATGACTAGTCCTGCTTTAACACAGGGAGATGGAATAAATAACTTCTCAATATCTCTTCCAGTCATGTTTTCTACACTTCTATGATAAGCAAAATGTAACTATTACGATTTCATTTGCTATGAAAGTGGTTGTAAGGGTAAGTATATTGAAGATTTTATGGAAGTGAGGACCAGATAACAAATTGCCTTTGAAAAACAGGTGAGAAAATGAAGGGCAAAATATATGGAGAACTATATATTCAATAATGTAGAAGATTTTACATGACATACAATTAAGCAAAAACAGCTGATACGATCCAGAAGGCTAGCGATGCTGTAAAATCTCTATCCGGAAATTCATTATAGGAACTTAACTTGAGTTCTTTGCTAAATTAAACCTTACGCTTTTATCTCAAATAGCATCAGACCACATTTATGTGGAAATTGTCTTTTGGTTTTGAAACTGTGAAAGCAAGCCTAAAAATCAGCGTGCATTAACAGAAAAAAAAATAAAATGCAGAAAAATACCAAATCTTGTGTTTTGTAATGGACAAGAATGATGGTACAGTGATGCAAATGATAGCATTAGAAGGAAAAAATTTTCTACTGCACAACTCAGGAGCATTGCAGCAAACGAGCTGTAGACACATAGTCCTGATGGAGAACAGTGTCTTCTCCTGAGAAACGACTGCAAGCGCTGCCATCACTGCCCACTGGCAAAAGGCACTGAGGAAGCCGCGGGAGAGGAGCGCCCCGCGAGCGGCCCTCGCGGCCCCGGGAGCCGCAGGAGCGGCAGCGCACGGCCCCGGCGCTGCTCCCCGATGGAATGGGCCGGCGGAGCAGCTGAGCTCACCGCGCTCGGCCTCACGGGCACCCGCTGCGGACGAGCGAGGGGCGCCCATCGCGCGCAGCCGGCCTGGCTGCCATGTGCGTGGGCACTAGCACGGCCCCGCAAGCCAGAAGCTCACACACCTTGCCCAAACTCTGCTCTTGGATTTTCTGCTAACCTGTCACATGTGATTGAATTGCCAGCAACCCAAAAGTTATGAGGCACACAGTGACAAAGAGAACACAAAGCATTCACAAATACCTCTTCTTTAAAATGACATTAATTTTAAACTCAATTTAGAATGATAATTTTACATGAACAAAGATAGACATTTTTCAATTTTTAACCTTTTTTCTTTTACACAACAAAACACATTTGAATGGCACTGACATCAACGCCAATTTGAACACTTAACAGAGGGAAAAGAAAACAAAATAGAAATAAAAGAGTCAAGATGAGAAAAATTCTAGTTCAAAAACAAGACCAATATTGAGTAGAGCAAATGAATAGACAAATTAGGATAAAGAATACAAGCAAAGAGAATGAACAGCAAATACAAAAAATTATCAGCAGAAGTTCAAACATTGGTAAAAGAAAATAAATACAGCTTGAAGAATATTCCATCACTGAGAATGAAATAGGTGAAGTGGAAGAGCACATAAGGAAGCTACAAGAGCTTTTAATTAAAACTGTTACCTGAAACTATATATACTATATATGATGTCATAGGGAACTGCTATCTATTTAAATACATTTTGACTTTCTCTTCTCTTTAATTTAAAATAAGCTTCTAGTTGAATAGGGCTCTTGAAAACAGAAGGAAATTTCCCTTTTCCTTCAATACCAGGAGACAAAAAATCACCATCTCCTGATTTTTAAGCCAACATTAAATTCTGACAATGGGATATTTCCTAATATTTGGGGCTGGCATGCTAGATTTCCTAACTGAGGAAATTTGATAGTCCTGATGAAAACATTTATCTACCATAGTCCTTCCTAGGAGATACCGTTTTTACCAAAGGGAGAAAATTAAAAAAAGAGAAAGAGACAGAGCGAGCGCCCAGAGAGACATAAAGCAAACCAGCCATATGCTAGATCTGCTACCCACAACATTTCAACCTCAAGAACTAAACAGTGAATAAAATTAAATGCCTTATTTTTTGGGAGTCCTCTGCAGTAAGTTCCCAGAATCTTCCAGAGCCAAAAGCCTGAAGCTGCTTTAATTTTATTTGTGTAAATGCAAATAAAATGCAAATAGAAGAGTCAGTCTCTCAATAAAGGTATTTGTAGAGGAAAAGAGGATGAAAACAGACCAAAAATGGAGGAAAAAAAAACCCCACACCTTTCAGTCCTGCACTAGTCTTTGGACTCTCCTTCATGCACTGCAGGAGAACTCGCGTGTGAGCAGGAGCTGCATGGAGGGGGCGGCGGAACGAGACAGTGGTTCGAGTCCCTGCTCTCCTGCTCGTTGTTCTCCATGCGACATTAGACAAGGAGCCCAGTTCCTAGCCTGGCGCTAATTGTTTAGCTGCCCCCTGCCTATCGCACGTGAAGAACTGCTTATCTCTCATAAATTCTTACACTTGCCAAATGACGCTCTGTGAGCTCAGGACAGCTAACCCAGGAATCAGTACCCATCCCAGACGCCTCTCCAGCGGTGCACCAGGGACAGTGAATGACAGAAAATGTGACTATCAACAACTACTGCAGCATGGAACTGAGGGAACTGAATGTAACAGACTATACAGGAGGATCAACTGAACTGGACCAAATAGTTCAGCGAAAAGGACCGCTTGGAAGATGACAGTACAAAATATATTATAGGATTAAGTGTGGAAAACAACAGGAAGAATAAAAAAGGACTAAGTAGAAACAGAAGATAAGACAAGTATTAGTGGATTTGAGAAGAAGATCAAAAAGTAAACTGCTTCAAAAAAAATTTAATAATTTAGACACCAGCAAGAAAACTATAATGGAAAGGTGATAAGAACATCCACAGACAACTACATTAAAACATGGTTAAGAGTATAGCTCAAGTCCCAAAAGACAAAAAATCCAGGCAGGAAGTTGCAATTCTGTTCCCGATGGGTCGTCCCATGGGAATCATGCAATGCCAACCCGCTCGCATTACCCCTCCTCATAACTGCGCTCGCAGTAGAGTGACTCACAGGGAACTGGCACATCTTGCAGCAAAAGTGTAGACAAACCACACCTTGCACCTGAATTTCCACATCCATAGCAAGTTGTTAAAGCTTTACAAATTGCAGTAGAGGTGCAAAGTAGAAAGCACATTATGTGAATGCTCTTGTGATTTGTAAATAGAAGGCAGGAATTACTACTGACCATCTTTATAGAGCTTGTTCTCTACTCAGGAACTATGGAGCTCATCTCTAAGGTTCACAATATGAACCTTGCTATTATAAAAAAATGTGAAAATACGTTATTAAAATGGAAACATAAAGATTCACTTTTCAAGATCAGCTGCCATGTTTTTTATTTGCATATTTTCAGGATAGCATTAAGATTTGAATGCTAAACTTCCTGTCAATTTGATTGAAATTACTGAAATGATTAAGAACATATCTAGCTCTAAGGCAACCTTCTGTTTTATGTCAGTAGCTAACGCTTTAGACTCGCTATGCACACACTGCAAAAGTCACAAAATGTTTCCATCTCTTGGAGGGAACTAGGATACAGGTGTCTAGAGTGTCTAGGACCAAACTATACTCCTGAGAAGTCACCTGTTTCCTGAGCTCTAGATAGTGCACAATACCCCTGCCCTGCTTTATTTAATTGATATACAATGCTTTATGGAACGCTGTAGCAAAACAGCGTCATGTTCTTTCTCATCTTGCACTGTGCTCATTGATACCAAAGACTCTTCCTACACTCTGTTATATTAAACTAGAAAGCATATAAGCCAGTTACTCCCACCAAGATTTATGCCCAGATTTAAGCCACTAAGACTTGCATTTATACTAAATACTGTACATACTATATAAATAAAAGTGAATGGTTAGTATCTGAAAATAGGTCATCATAGCCCAGAATTTTGGCCTGAATTTGTGTGATCCTATTAAGGGTAACATAGTAATAAATCCATTAATGAGATGCAGCAATGAAGTATTGCTGAGTCTTAGAAGACACTTTCTGCAGTGAAAAGCAGCAGCAGTCTTAGCAGACTGGTGCGAGGTTGCTGATTCGTTCCCACTGGAACTTGTAGAGCAAAATATCTGCTCTCCTTCCCCTCTCCTACCTGAGTCTGGGCTTGTGCCTGGTGCAGTCAGTGAGATTCTGTTCACTGACTTTTAAGACATAAAATCTTTCGAAACAAGAGAATAAACTATCTCCTACTATTTTCACTATACAGAATGTTAAAGGAGGATAATACAAAACCAAATAAAAATGATTTGACACTTTTTTCCTGCAGAGAGCAATTTTTGCTCCCTTTAGGACATTGCTTTTGTCAGTAAGCTTTTAACTCATTTATCCAAATTGCTTGACTAGTTTAATTCTATGGCAACTCCATTAAAATCACTAGGGTTTTTGTCAGTTTAACTCCACGGAATTTAGTCGAGCTAGACTGGTAAGAAAGTGTTTCAATCAAGTGCTGCCTCATGTCATATAAAACACTCCATTTTTGCATCTTTGTTTCTCTTGTTTACCTCTCTTGTTTTCTTTCTTCTCCCTTCCAAACAATTCTGTTCCATGCTCCCACACTTGATGCTTCCTGATGGCATTTTCTCAAATCCAAGTTTCCAAGGGTAGTGGGATTTGTTTATTCGTTTTCTTGGTTTGCAGCCCAATCCTCCTCTATCAGCTCTGTTCCCACCAAGGAAGCAGGAAGAGGAGTCATATGGTATTTTTGCAGCCATTTGTTACTCCTATGATGATAATTCACCCAAGTCTTTGCAGAATTTGTCACCTGATGGATGGGCTGTTGTTTTTCTCATTCTCCTCAGGTTTAATAGCAATAGAAAGATGTGCACACGTTCATGCACAGGTGAGTATGTTATGTCAAAGTGGCACAACTGTGTACACTGCAGACAGCATTCTGTCAAAACTCATTAGAGTTACTTGATCAGAAACCAAGAAAAAAATACCCCAGCACATTTGTAAGAATAAAGATCCTGTATCAATATAAGATGATTAATTGCACAAGAGCATCTTTATTCCAACCTCCTCCTCTGCTCAAAAAATCAACTTTGATGACATGCTGCACTGTGGCGATGAAGAAGTATATTTGAAAGATGTTATGAGCATGAATTTGCCTGGAGCAGAGCTCGTGTTCACTGAGTTCCAAGAGAACCATCAACCACCATCCTGTTGGCTTGCTTATTCTACAGCCTTTATAGATAGACTATGCTCATAAACTTTGCAAAATATTTATGAGCATAAGAAGTGAGATAAATACTCCTCCATAGAACTGTGTTGCCTATTTCCCAATATTCTAAGAATACAGATATACAGGCCAAGAACAGCTCTTTCATATCTCCTAACATAGCTTTCCAGTAAATCACTATATATTTATCACTTCATTGAACTACTAGGATATCTCTCCTCATTTAAAATGGAAAACAAGGATGGAAATGGAATGGAAAACAAGATTATTGCATTGAATAATACAAGAATAAATCTGAATTTTAGAGACAACTATCTCCCCAATAATAATTTGAAGATATCATTATCAGAGTTGTTTATTGTTTGTTTGTTTTTTTGGAGAAGAGCTTAAATTTGGATATAAGGTTTTATTTTTCCTTCACTGTGCCCACAATATATATACATATATATACATATATATATACAATTATACATTTTCAAAGGTTGCTTGGGTGCTTTGGATTTTCTGATCTGAGATGGAAGAGCAGGCAGTACAGGGAAAAAAGTACATTTCCAGTAAATTAATGATTCATAAAATGCTGTAACTTTTTTTCTTGAACAGACCAGAACTTCCTGCAATTAATCATGTGTGAACTTTCAAAGCTGATCTAAGAGAAGGCCTCCCCACCACCTCTTCCAGTGTACCCACACCCCACCAGAAATCATTCTAGTTAAAAGTGGAAGAGAAAAAGTCTGGTTTTAGCAGCACCAATATAATTAGTCAGACATGCGTCTACTGTACAGTGCTTCCAAGTACAGCAGTGTATATGTTTGTTATAATATTTTGTCTCAAAAACCTTACGTCTTTCTATATTTACTGATTCATTTTTGTTCTTTCTTTTCCTAAATTTTGAAGTTGCTCTATCTTTATGCTCTATAAATTGAATGTGAAAAAAGAGTTCAAATCCTGTGCTTAATGCTCAACATTTCCATGTGCAGCAAATCAATACTACTCTGTTTTCTGCAACCCTGTTGAGGGAGCTTGAACAGTTTGCCTGAGTTACTGCCTTACATTGTCTCAATTTGGGAGTTGGACTGGATAATCTCCAGTGGTCCCTCCCAACCCCAATAATTTTGCAATTCGGCGCATGAAATTTGCTTGAATTGGCCTGACACAAAGTGGAGAGCGCTACTGGAAAAGCCACAGCGAGGAGGCTGATTAGGATGGTAACCTTTCGGAAATCACCATCCCAGCTGCCGATAACCCGCTACGACCTGCTGCTGGATTATCACCTTTTCCAGTCGTAGCACTGGAAGGAGATTGTGCCTTTAACTTGAAAGATTATAGAAATAACCTGTCCTGATCTAGCGTGTTCCTGGGCTGCATACGAGGAGAACTTTCTTCCCCTCCTCTTAGCTCTTTCATCAGCAGTCGCCCATCTGTTAGCTGGGTGATACAACGCAAGGCGAATGCTGCAGCAGCTCTACTCAGATGTATTAATAATAAGACTTTGAAGTTATAAGGAAGTAGTAGAGAGATGAGCCATGAGGAAACAGAAACAAAGCTAGTTAAAGAGGTCATGAAGAAGGATAGGGAAAGAGCAGAGTGGAACCAAGCACAACTGATGGTACCTAATAAGCTCTCTACCCTTGACCCCTTAATCTGAATCAAACATCCCAGTTAACACATCCTGATGTAACTTATAATGCCTTCATTCAGAAGAGGGGAAAAAAGTCTGAATTGATACTCTGAGTTAAGGTAAACTCTCAAGCACTATTTTAATACAGAAGTAAACTTAGAAGTATGACTAATGGTTGTGTGCCAGGCTTCACAGACCAGGGCACTTGGCAACAGGCAAATACATTTTGCTGCGTCAAGTAGGAGCCATGGCTTTACAAACTGGAGCTGGGACAAGTTACACCTCAAACAGAAATAAAATGCTAGCTCGGAAGGATCCAAGGAATTAGGAGAGAAGCAGAAGCGCAGCCGTCGCCAAGGGCGCCGCGAGGGGTCGAGTGTTGAACAGGCCTCCTCGGCCCGGCCCTCGCAGGCTCCAGAGCCCCGGCCAGAAGACAGGGCCACAGCAGTGTGCAAGGAGCTGCTGAAGCTCTGGGACAAAGCGGACGGGAAGAAGAAAAGCTTATTTTTGAAAAAGAGAACAATGACAGGATTTGACTGTTTTCTGTTTTAAATTCAGGTAGCCCCGATTACAAAACATGTGCTGCTGACCTCAATTTTGTGCAGCACAGAACTGCTGCTCCAGCTTTCACAGAACTCTCATATGGTATCTGCTGCTCCATCAGATGTCCTGCCTTGCTGTTTTGTTCACTACCATATCATAAGCCGCCTCCTCTCACTGTACAAATATATCAATTTATTTTAGGCCTGTCTTTTAACAGCTCAGTGTCTCTTGATCTCCTCTTTTCAACCTTGGCAAAATAACCTTGGTACTGTCCCTGGGGCTGAAGATTCCTACACTGCTGTTGTGCTTGAGAGAATAGAGCCTGGCTGAGACTTGAGGAACTGTAGCTACACCTAGACTGAGTGCCTTAATGCTCCAAAGACTATTTATTTATTTTTGTCTTCTTAGGGGGAAGGTTTGTTTGTTTGTTTGTTTTAACAGAGCAATGCAAAACAAACAAGAAAACTGAATCATGGAGGACATTAATGAAATATTTATTCACTTGTCAAAAATCCCGTTCATAGAGTGAAAATTTGAAAACTCAAATCCAGAAAATTCTGACTACACGGACACAGCTTCATACAGTTGTAGACAATCCTTTTTGCCTGACAGCACATTCACTGGAAAATACAACACGAAATCCAAAGCTGAAAAAATGAGTCAAAATTGGTAAGCTGTTTATACTGGGCAAAGATACTGGGAGTATTCCTTTTTTAAATAAAGAAAATAAATAAATGTTTGATTTTTGAGTAAGCATTCATTTGTTCTGAAAATGCTCAAAGATTTTTATGTTTCAAAATTAAAGTTGATGATTTTCAATTAGAAATAGAGGGTAAATAAATTTTAAAAAACTATTGCAAAAAGGTTATTCAATCTCACATTGCAAAAATAGTGGCTTTAGTTAAGAAATCATTCTGGGATGGCTCAAAATTACTTTATTAAAAGAATAGTTCTGCTGTAAAAAGTCTTTTTTTTTCTCATCAAGTCAAAAATTCCATGTCAATTACTCTCAGTTCAGTCACCTCCACAATACCATAACTGAGTATCTACCTACTTGATTAAAGAACCCAAGGCTTCCAATTTCAATAAAATTAAGCATATTAATGATTAAATGAATGATTAACCCTGATTCCCTTTAGCCTTTCCAAATTAAATAAAGACAGTGCAGGTAAAAGAGCAAGTACTTCAGGATAACCCAAGGAGGAGGAATGCATGGCCTTGCTATCAGGGCGAAGAGAAGGCAGAGCCCAGAGAGAGCAAGAGGCACAAAATTGTACAAGCACTGGAAGAAATTGTCCTGGGAGGCAGAAGAGCAGCTCTCCAGGCAGCTCCACGGCAAAGGCACTGCAGAAATGCAAGGAACTCATCACATGTAGTGAGCTTAAGCACAAGAAACAGGATTTTACCAGCCCCAAATAGCTGATGGCCACCTTAGGTAGTTTTAGACTTTTTCCATCATCTGGAAAAGAGGAAATGGAACGGAAATCATCTAATGAAAGCACAAATACGACGTTTGCATTCTGGTAGCCTCAAAAATGTGCTTGAAAATTTGCAAAAAGCAGCTCGCTCCATTGTACATGCACATAGACAGGATGTCAGGTCAGCACACGTAAAGCTTCAGCTTATATTAACTCCTTTTTTTTACCTTAAAAAATGGTTCTTCATTGTTTCCTGCTTTATAACATGGATAATTCTAACTTTGCCAGTTGAACCAATCAAACAGACATGCACCACAGAATGGGACCCATAATGAGTAGTGATTTACATATGACTGAATCAATTTAGCTAAACATGACAACTACCCAAGCAAAATATTTCTGTGCAGAGCTGTAGCACAGCAATCCTGGTATGCTGCTATTTACAGAAAGGCTCCAATATTGCCTCTGAAATAAGGAAGTGACAGTCACAGTCAAGCTCCCCCTTCCTCATCTTACCTCCACATAATCCATTAATAAGAGAGATGTTTAAAAACACCAAAGGCTAAGTAGAGATTTTTATTGTTTACAACTATATTCTGGGTAGTTCTCTCACAAAAAAACCTCACACGTGTGGCAGTGGCCCTTCCTTAGTTGTAAACATTCAGCACGTTCGGGAAATTTCATGTCCTTACTTATCTTCTTGCTGAAGATCTGATAGCCCTATTTATTTTTTTTTATTTAATTTGTGGGGGGCTGATAAGTACCCATCTAAAGGTTCTTCTGAAGCCTGCATGCCTAGGATCTCAGAAAATATATAGGAGGGACCATGAATAAAATGAAATGGAACAGACTAGAACACATGAGAAGATAAAAAGGCTTTCAGAAGGCTCTCCTCTCACAGCAGATATGGTCACCCCACTTCAAGAGGGTATTTCTCTCCAAATTCTTTATTTGAAAAGTTGTTTAGTGAAGTCAAACAAAAGGTGAGAAAATGCCAGACTTGCCAGCCACCAGCGCAGTGTGTAAGCACCTAGCAATTAAAAGACCTGCAATATGTCTTTCATAAAGATCAAGTAGATTATGCTCTTCTTTAAACAGAGATAATTATACTCCTCATTCATTAACTTCTTCATAAATTCTATCAATATTGAACTGCGATATCCTGTATATGCAGTTGAGAGTAAATGAACCTCATTACATGGTGTCCATGAAAATGATAATAGGAGCAAGGATAGGAAGTGCAGATGGTAATAATTAATAGCTTAGCTTCCAGGATCACAAACTTTAAATCAACAGTTCTATTTTAAAATAAAATCATATTGTTTGCTAGTGGCAATTTATTACAATCCATGTGCATTGGTGGCCGTTTCCTTTTAATGCAAGTTTTGAACGGTGAAGAGAGATAAACACACAGTGATTTTTATCTATGTTTTTGATAAATGAATGTCTCTGCAAAATTTTACAACTAAAAAGGTTATTTACTTAAGAGAGATTTCCAGTATGTGGAAAGGTCAGATTTTTTTTTAGATTGCTGTGAAATTGCTTCTGCCTTTTAGCAAGTCTTCTAAGATGGCTCCTCTCCTTGTAGTGTTGACAAGGACACAGGAAGGATGCGGCCTGAAGAAATCAAATGAACAGCATAAAATTCTAGCTGGAATTTTCTGCTGCCAGTTTGTGGTTTTTGAAATTCTGTCAAAATGTTGAACAATGTGAGAAGAGAGAGAGGACATCTGAGTAAAAATCAATAGCTGGGTCTTTTGAACCGTCCATGTACAAAGTTCTAATGAAAATGTCCTTGAGGGAAGTTTTAATAGTGGACTTTGAGATCAGCTCCTCCACTGCCCTGATAGCATTGTACCACATTTGAAGTTTTCAAAGGTACCAGTTCACAAAAGTTTGGCTCATACAACTGAGGATTGAGATGCCTCTGAGGGATCTCAAAAACAGCAACCTGCCACTGAAGACTATCCAGAATACTGTATGTATTATTTGCACTGTGTCAGGTTTTAGCTGGAGGGTACAATTTACTTCAAGGGAGTCTGTAGGTCTTTAAATAGCATCTCTCCATGTACAAACTAATAAGTGATCAGATGTGCAGTGCAACACAAGAAATGCTCTTATCTGACTAAGGGGATTTCATGTAATATACTGTAAATAGATGGATGTTTTCTATAACTATTATTTATAAAATGTTAAATCAGGTTTGGCTATAATATCCCATTAACTGGATTACATTTCTTTGTATATATCTGAGCCTGTTAAAAAAATGCAAAGTGTTCTGTACCACATCAAGGTCATTCTGGGAGAACTGCCACACACATTAAATTGAGGTTAAAATGGTTGGTAAGTGCAGGGCTATACAGTAATTGCACTGCTGTTCCCTAAAACACAAAATGCATACATTTACTGTGCCTTTGGAGCATTTTTCCCCCCAGTGCCATTGAGAATTTATATGTATTCGCTCTCAATTATAGTTAGGGTTATTAGAATAAAATCTTTTGGTATTAACATTAAAAGGTATCTGGCATAAGCACAAGAAATGTTTCAACTATTTAAAAAAGTTAATTAAAAACACTCTTAAGTGATAATGCCTTTTTCATTATGTAATATTAAATATATGCCTGTGTATATAATAAAGACATATCACACAAATTGATCATATAGTTTTCCATAGAGACAGGAAAATTGCATTTTATACATACAAGTCCCTTTGTTTGTAGGAAAGGAGCTTGGTTTTGCTTCTAGTTTTATGAGAGTCTATTGTATTCTCAAGAACACTGGTTCTTACAGCTTTCTTATCTTGGTAATATCTGAATGTTCCAGTGTAATTCAACAGAATCCACCCTGCAGTTCAGCTGGAATTAATACCTTTACAATTCCACCAGTATTTAGTATTCAAATGCCCTGTTCTTCCTGAAGTGTTTTATGAATATTAAAAATAAAAATTTCAGATAATATGGAAACCTGCTACCGTGTTAGACATATTGTTTCAACAGATCTGTAAAGGGTCTTACTCCAATAATATGTGCATATTGAACAAGCAGAACTTACCATCTATGGGATGGCTGGGAGAACGGGACCTCAGAGTCTTAAAAAAAACAAACAACAACAACAAAAAAAAACAACCCAAAACTTGGAAACTTGTCATTCAAAACCATCAGCCTAACACAGCAGTCAGGCCACCATGTTCCCTCATTCAATAAACATCTGGTCTAAATTACCTAGTAGTAAGAAAAAGAACCAAGGAAGTAGATTAACAAACACAGCATATAAAGAGTTAACAAAATAGATTATTTCATGTCATTTTGAATGTTTTAATTTATGAGAAGCATGTCACAAAGGTGAACAAGTTAAGGGAGTTCACATCTATTGTATTGTATGCAATTGAAAAATATCATCATGAAATCACACACTGCTTAGAAGTTTCAAGACCACAATTTAATGAACATGTTCAGCCCTTGCCTGTGAATAATTCCTGAATGATCATGAACTGAGTGCTTAGAGAACTCTCCAATACTGTGACTTTCACTGTGGAGTTTTGTTAATGCCATTTTTTTCACTCCATAATGGAGAGGAAGTATAATTCACCGAGCTATTTCACTGAGCTATAATGCACTTGAGTCCATTCTCTATCTGGCTGAACACAAAGATGCCAAAGTATTAATCATCACCTGCCTCCCAGTTAAAACTATAAAGGCCAGGCTGCCTTGTTGTGTGTATTCACTTAGCCCTAATTGAAGCAGCACTTCAGTATCACAATAGAACTATTCACTGAGAGAAATCTCCTGTCCCCATCCTCCTTGCAGCACCCTCCCTCATCATTATTTTTCGCTTTAAAAAATAAAGCAAAATGCATGACAGCATAACACTTGTCATGGGTTTTTACTGCAGTGGCAACATCTTTGGGTGGAAATCAGGAATACAGGAATAGGAGACAAAAGTGGAATGAGATTTTGTCATTGCTCTTACTCCACTTTTAACACCATATGTATATCCACAAGGAAGGCTTAATACACAGCAAGGGAAATACTTTCTTCACACTGTTTTTGAAACTGAAATGCTACATGAACAACTGACTTGGAGAAAGCTACCAGAGAACTTCTAATAAACTACAGCATCAAACAGAAGTAGTTTAGGCTTATAAAAATTTTAAATGGAAAAGAAAGTATCATGGAATATGGAGGATGAAGGGAATTTCAAATGAAATTAAGTCATTGAAGCTAAATAGATAAGCACTGTGTAATCAAGTTACTGAAGAAAAAAAAAAAAAAACATGGTTTACTTTGACCAAGATGTCTGTGACTGCAGGCCTAACAACAACAAAATGCCTAGTTAGATGATTGCATAGAAATCACTTGTTATGTTTGTGTGTGTAGAAGTATCAAACTTTCCTCTGTTCAGTTGAAAACATACTCCACTTCTGTGTGTTGGTTATGGTGGGCTGTTTAATAAACCACTTTTCAAAAAAATAAACAGAAACAAACAAAACCCCCCAAAAAACAACAAAAACAAACCCCACAGACTGTATGACATAATACAGACAGAGAAAATAAGATTAAGGAAAATAAGTACTGCTCTGCACAGCTAGATTTTAATCCCAAGTGATGCTAGCTGTGTTAGTGATGTTCAAATTAATTATGTGCTTCATATGTTTGCAAAGAACCAGTGAACCTATAATCTAATTTTAAAAAAGGTACAACTTATGGCAAGAAAATACATTTTGTACATACCCAGGCTTAAATAAAGTATTAGGCAAAATGAAAAATTGGGTGCCACATGGAACTTTGGCCCACTGTATAACATCTTGATTAATAAAATGGGGATCATATTACTTCATGAAGGTTTTGGAAAGAGTGAATAATATTTATGAATTGTTCAAATACATAGGAATGAAAGAAATAGAAATATATATAAAAGGAAAATTCCACTTTCAGGCAAGAGTTAGAGCAACCTGCAACAAATAAGAACATGGAGATCTCAGTCTGCAAAAGTTCAGCACATCAAAGGTACTTATTCAGTGAGACAATAACCTTCTAGAAAGCTGAAACCGAAGATATTGTAATGCACATGAAAGACAAAATGAGTTAAGATTTAGAAAATAAACCTTAACTCTATAAGGGTTTCTGATTACTTTACAACCCACATTCTTGTTTTTCCATTGAGTTTTTCTTTCCAAGTACAAAGACACACAATAAATGTCAGCTATCATTTGTAAAGAATTACTTCGTAATGGAATCTATTCACAACTACAAGACTATGTAAGACTTCGACCATAGGTAAAAATCACTAATCTGCAAAGGCTGAAAGTATTTTCTCTATTTTTATAATAGAAATGGCAAAATTTGATCCCACATTAAATCCATACATATCTCCATCAGTTTTCATATGCAAAAATATGCAGAGAAAAAAGTGATTCCACATAGAAACAGAAATTATGAGTTGCAGAACAACTTGTTTATACAGGAAAGCCCTGGATAAATATCTAGTTTAGTTCCTACACCTAGTTTGCATTCCTTGGGAAGAATGCCTGCTTTGCACGGGCCTCATTCCAACAGCCAAAACAACTATTTGCTTTACAAAGTCCAAATTACACAGAACTTGAACGAAACTCTAGTAAAACACAAATGCTCTACATTTCGATAGAGTTTTAAGTCTAATCTAATTAATTATTATACCTAGAGCAAGGTGGCATCTTGAAATTCAGGCATCAAAACTGTTTACTAGTCAGGGCTCCCAACCCCATGCGAGGATCCTTTTCTTGGGGAAGACTCTAACAAGCAGATTGCACCCCACACACAATAAACTCATAGAAACATAATTCAACCAGATTCAGATTTTTTTTTTCTGAAAACGGCATGGTTTTGTAAAGGGATCAGCTTCCCAAATGCCTCAAAGGGTAACAGTTCCGACTCAAGACTCTACACAACTCCAGCAATCATTAGTGAACTCCTGTTTAGCTGACAGAATTCATTCAGAACTGCGAAGATTTATTTTCAAAAAGAATCACAATAAGCTTTTCTTACTAACAAATCAACTAATTAGCACCAGTGAAAAGGGTGTAAAGTGTTCATATCAAAGAGGCACAGAGTTCAGATTGACTGCATCTTTCAAATGAGTTTGTGTTTTTTTCTTTTTTTTTTTTTTTTTTAAAAAAAAAGATGGTGAAATATTATACCCTGATTTTGTTAGGATTTGTTTAGCTCTTAAAGTTTCTCACTAAACGGAACAGATATCTATGCAAATAGACGACAAGTACATGACAGCCATTTCTGAAATTCTAGGTTGAACAATTCTTCCTACAGGCAAATTTCAAAATCTGGGATGTATCTAATACTGCACTTAAAAAGGCTGGTTCAACATCTAGTTGAAGCCAAAAGATTTCCTTTTGTTTCCACTACATACTACACTAACTTTGCTGATTGTTGCAGACCGAATTGTATTTTTTTTTAAGTTTCTTCAACAGGCAGTCAAATAAATAGCTTTTTCCCTGTTGCATGGTTTGTTGTTTGCTTAAGCAAAAATCCAATTTCTGGAGAAGTCTCCACAAGGGCTAAATTCCCTGCCATTTACAAGTGTCCCATTAGAGTAGCTTTCTATATGGAAATAACATTCCAAGACAGGGAGAGAAAGAGTCGGTCTGAGGTCCACTGTTCCTGATGTGTTTTATTATTTCTTTTTCATTTGAAGAGGAGAGCTGTGCTCCCAGGAGAAGGAGAGAGTAATACCTGAATACAAATGTCTCAGAAAACGGGAGCTTCTTTATAAGTAAATCCTCACTCTTTCCTGCCTTGTTTTTTCCCTGGTATGAATCAAGGACAAGGGGAGACCTAACAATTTCAGACTCAAATTGTCTTTCATTAAAAGGTTTTTAATTAGAAATCTAAAGAAAAAAAACAACCTACTGGAGCAGTATATATTACAAATGTTGGGATCTGGGCTTGATAACAGTAATCTTTAGTATAAGTTTTTACAGTAAAACAACTGCAATTAGAAAGATGAGAACAGAGAAATAGTAGGAAGATTCAGGCCTAGTGCTAAAGAGAAAAAAAAGCAAAGGGAAAGTTTTTCACAAAAGTTCAGAAAAGCACATTTAATTTAGATCCAAGAGGACAGATGTTCTAAGTCTACAGGATTAGAACTGATCATTAAAAAAAGGTTTACTGAAGTGGCAATGTTATATAAGGATTCTGACATTCATACAGAACAGAAGTAATACTGCAGAAGCCTACTTTAATCATTAGTAATTAGGTATTTAACACTATTTTCTTAGCTAGAGAAGCTGTATGTAAATCAGTTCCCCTGAATCCAGGGCTGCAGTAAGTGCACAGCCCAGCCGGCCCTGCCTCCCAGCAGTATTGCCCAGGCACGGGCTCCTCGGACAGCCCACGCGTTTCCTGCAGAGGACCGGGAGCCTGCGACGTTGAGAGGAGGAAGAGGAGGAGGATGAGGAGGGGCAGGACCCCGGCAGGCCGAGCAGATGTCTCGGACTGACCGCAGCCTCCGGCTAACTCGAACTACGTGTGGCAGTGCAGGGGATACCCCCGCTGCAGTGCTACAGCTCCATGGTCTGAGGCCAGTGCCTGCCAAATACTGCCCGTTTTCCCCCAAAACCCAGACCAGAACTTTGCTACACCGAGGGTGTCCATGGGCTGTAACCAGCAAAGGGAGCCCAGGAACCCGGCCGCTTGTGGGGTGCGCTGCTAACAGAAGCGCCTGCCACTTCCTAAGTAATGTTTCTGTCTAAGGACAAAACCAAGTGCAAACAGCACCCTGAGCTCCAAAAGAAACTTCCACCGATGCCGATTCAGGTTTGAGCATCTCGGCTCTGCATTACAGCCAGTACTTAGGATGGCAGCATGTTGGGGACCTCAGCTAACCACCTTACCTCTTTGCTGAAAAGTAGTTATGTGTATTACAGGAATATATATACTACAAGTTTTAAACATACATTTCAGATTATTCGAAATTGCCTTCCTGCGTAAAGGAGGAATAAACAATTTCTTATGTTGAGACTTTTGAGAAGGGTGGGAAATGGATATATCTAACACCTAATTGCAAATGCAGAAAAACACTTCCCAGTGTTAGCTTTAAGTCATAACATCAGATGAGTATAGAATATAGGGGAGAGCAACCAGGAATTTTACTGTGGACAAAAAAAAGCTGCTCCAAGCCTATTTAATCTAGCTGTCTACAAAGAGTGCGTTGAAAAATATGTTTTTCAAGAATTTTACCTAAAACTACTCCAAAAAAGGCACTCTGCAAACTGTGTCTTTTATTTTAACATGTGTGGATCTTACACATGTTCAGGATGGGTATTGCTAAGTCCAAAGGGCTGCCGAGGTTTAAAAGTCCAGTTCAAGTTACCTTCACTTTGATCTGCCTTCTCTCACAAAGTCATTTCCTACATCCACTCATTTGGCTTATCTTATTAACAGGTTGTTTTTCCTTCCTAATCTAATTTGCTGCTTTCTCCAGCAGTTCAAAGGTGGTGCCCTAATGTATTTACACACCATTCACAAACTATTGTATAAACATGATAAACCACTTTAGGACTCTGAAGCTGAAAATCACTAAAATAACATGAGATATCATGATAATCCTAATATTAGCAATGAATGGTCTGACAGTGCAGGCCGGTATCGTTGCTTTTCAGTAGTCCCAGGAAACAAAAAAACTTCCCTAGCAAGGTTTGCATGAATCTTGTTCTGTAAAGACATAAGAATGCATGTATTTCATCTCTGAATGATTTTATTAATATTTGGAAGAATTCGGAAAATCATTAATTTTTACTAAGAAAATTCTTTTATTTTTACTTCTATTTCTTTCCTTTGTTAATCAAATTTAGGCTTTAATTATTATACCTGAAAATTTTTGAAACGACTCAAGTGACTGTATTAAGCAACAAACAGTGCTTAAAAACAGTTTAAATCAGTACAAACTTCTTCAAATTAAGCTCAAGGTAATAAGCAGAAAATTCCATTCACCTTATTCAAGTAACTTACTGTGATATCTCCTGGAATATAATTATATTCTATAATATTTTCTTGCAGTTTCTTGCCCCCCCCCTTTTTTTTTTACACTTTGTTTTTGTTTTGCATTTTACTAACTCTTTACTGAGTCTTGAAAGATCAGTTTAAATCCCTTTAAGAGCTTAAAAATGCAGAAATCTTGATATAAGTTTTCAGTAATAAAGTCACCTAAATGACCGCTAAAGACAGACCTCCAGCCCTGATATACTTGATACTGGCACCTCCTAACATGCCTAATGAACTCGTGTAAAGTCACTGCATATTTTACACACCTCAGCGGTGCTACCGCTCGGTAGAGAGTTCAGATGGCCTTTGGATATCACTTGGTGTTGTATCAGTTTACTGTAGATTAAATAACAAGTGAGCTCACTTTGGAAGCATCCTAGTAACTCTTGGCAACAGGGACTTGCTGGGATTAGATACCTGCCGCTTTGTCTTCAGTCTTAGCTACATCAATGCCCAAAAATTGAAATAAATTTCTTGTCCTTCAAAGATATGAAACAACTATATGACTGTATGAAATCATCCACAGACTGTCGCCTATTTGGTACATGCATTTGTCTTGACATTCATGTTAAATGGCAGGTAGAGCCAAAACACCCCATACCTAATAATTATGTTCTGTAAAAATAACTTAGGTTTAAGAATTTTTGAATTCTGATTCTAGTTTAACTGCATGAATGAAAATAGTTGCGCTGCATTGGGAATAACTAAACTACGCAAAAATAATTACATGGCTGAAGTCACTTCCTACTATAGCTCCTGAAGATTTTTCAGTAACTCATCTTTCCATAATAAAAATATTAAAGCAAAAGCTACCTTTAATGAAGGTGACTACGCTTATGGCATGATAAAGACACCACACCTTAAATATAAGATTCTTGATCTTACACAAATGCAGTTCTCAAATGGTACTTTTGCTTTGACCAGTGACTTCATGGTGGGGAAACCCCCCCCCCCCCCCCCCGTCATTTTCTATAGAGAAAACTAGGAAGAGACTAAGATAAAATCAAGACACCATCAAGGTAGCCTGTTTTTACTCGGTATTTTTAAACAACAAACTACTACTGCCTTTGATTTTATGAAGAGCGTTCTTTTATCTTTTACATTACAAAGAACTGTAATGCCTTCTGGTATTATTTTCACTTCTGTAAAGATTTGCAAGGAATCTGCCCTTTCTTGAGTTCTGGTCTACCCAGCAGTGCTAATGACACTTACTGTAGTGAAAATTTTTAGACCTAAATTCTCTGGGATATACACTGGGATAAAAGTACTACATGGAAGCCAATGCCAGTGCAGGCCATGGAACACTCTGACAACAGGACAAAATAGAGAAAACAAAACAAAAACAAAACACCCACACCTTACCATCATGGATGTCCTCTGTGAAAAGATTCACTAAGAAATCCCTCTTCAGCATGTCATGGAATTAATCCACTTTTTCTCCAAACAAAATCGTTAATGATGGTTTAATTATGCATGTATAAGAATGACACTAGCTGGTGAAACTACTTAATTTCATCTGAGAATGAATTCAGAATATCTGCAGAAAACTTGCTGCTATTTTCTTTAAAAACATGTTTCTTGGCTCACTAATGAAGAACTTGTGAAACAATCTATCTAGGGATGCAAATGTTAGTTTATATTTTTCAAGACTGATTACTGAAGAAGTTCTAAAGCAGTTTAATCTGTTCAGGGATGTTAAACAAATATGCCAACATTCATTTTGCATTTGTGTATTGCCCAACTAAACTAGAACTAAGCTGGAAATAGATTTTAGTTTTCTCTGTTTGCTCAAGAACAAAAAAGTCAATATGCTTTGTATTTCACAGAAGAGGCAAACCCCTTCATAAGATGAATGCTTTTCAAATTGAAGTTTTCAGTAGCTTTACTGCAGAGATTATGGTCTGGCATTCTGCCATGGAGTGATATATAACCTTATAGCTCACTATTATGCAAATAACCATTTGGCTAGGAGATCTAAGTACTTAGAGTTTCTCCGAGGACTATCACATATTTCAAACTTCTTACACCAAATTATATTTGACATTTAATTTGAACCCAACTTATCTTGAAAAATAATTATAAAACTCTCTTGTGTAACATTACTAATAAGAGAAGTGTTACATTTTAATACTTCCTTTTTTATTTTCATATATGTATATATGCACAGTATATTTAATTTGAATAGATGAGAAAAGAGACTATTATATATGGACTAACAGTTATTCTAGGAAAGAATTGCTTTGTACAAAAACAAAGATGGGAAACAGTGGCAAAAAGTGTTGAAATTCATATGTGCCTCTCCTATTAATTAATTCTTACAAAATAAGAGTGACAAGTACATATGCATTCAACCATGTAGTACAGGGAATTAATACTGGAGAATGGCATATGAAACATAATCAAGTTCAGAAGTTGGTAATTAATCTGGGAAAGGTCAGTTCTAAAACGCACTCTTCCTTTCAGACCTCTTAAATTTAGCTAACAGGGTTAGCACTACCCTTACAGTGGAGATCATTCAATTTTCATCCCAACCCTATCAAGGATGCCTAATACTTCATCTGGCATGCAGCTATTTTATGCCAATGGCTCCAGCTCCCATTTCTAAAGTTACTGCAACTGCACATTTGGAGAGCATGAAATTTTTCAAAAGTGGAAAGCATGTCTTATATCTGCATTAATTCAGAGTATCACAGCAGATCCAGAAAACTGTACAAACGTCATAGGCTGGCTAAGATTCATGAGATTCCGAAGACTGAAAAGTGAACTGGGAAGGGGCTAGTAGCTCCACATCTGAGAACATGCACAGGCAGTGACAAAACTTGTCACACTTATCACTTACATAGCTTTGGGTATAGTAGCACTTCTATTACGGATTAAAGATAGGTACATGTGTTAAACATACATGCCTGCACCCAAAACTATGTAAGCGATCAGTGTGCAACTGTTGAGGAAAATAGCTGTGACTTTGTCCAGATATTGCAGATATTCAATCTCTGTCTAAGCCTCAAAGGACAAGGACATGAGTTTGGATTTTTTCTGAAAGTTTTGTTTCTAGAAATGTCACTGAGACACAGGCTGCTGTGCAGTCTTTACCTTCCAAGCAAGACAACCTTCTGCTACAACCACACTATGGAAATCTGTGTGAGGCACAAGACAAGGTAAGACAAAAGAATCACAGCAAAAGAACCAAAACTAACAAACAAGGAAGTTAAGTAGTTTTCTAACCATCAGAGCAATCAGATTGACCATCTGATTGCTCACAGCAGCATGTAAAAATTTCCAAGCTGTCAACCATCACAATTAGTTAGGAATAATTAAACCCTTGTTTTTAATAGGTTTCCACAACTTCCCTGTTTTGAAGTACGAAACTATAGGGTGCAACACTAAAGCCTTGATTTTTACATGAATTCAGCTCACATTTTAACACGTCCAGCGAAGAACCAAGAATACATCGAGAATATACTCTTGTTTTAATGAGCAAGTCTGAGAAATCCCTGGAGGGGAGAGGAAAAAAAAAAAAAAAAAAAACACACAGAAAAACCCACATACACATACAAGAGCAAAGAGGGAAGGACGCAGTTAAGTGTTTGTCAGCTCTTATGTGCTTCATCTGAGCTCTTGTCTCAGAAACACTCAGGCTTTTTAGAATCCTACATGCATTTATTGAAGAGTAAGAGAAGAGCCACCCAAAGGCCTTGAGCCTTCTGCACAGAAGAAAATCTCAGTTTGTTTTATTGCTCAAAAGCCTTGCACAGCTTGCTCTGCACAGAACAAGAACACACAGCTTAATAAAAGAGAAAGTGAAATTCAAGACATACTCTGACCAAAAATCAGTTGGTGCTTGTGTTTTGAAAATCCTTATTTACAAGTCAAGAGTTTCACACAAGTTCAGTATTCAAGGATTCAGTATTGTTAAAAAATAGCCTGTACCTACAATACAAGAAAGAAAACATTGTCTTTAGCCAGCAGCCCAGAACTACGCCCAGGAACTTGGGAGAAATTACTGTGATCAAAGCCTATAAAATCAACCACAAGAACTGGTTTACCTTTAAAAACTTTGATGCTGACAGTGACCAAGCTATGGCAACATCCACCCATTTATATTGGGCCCCGTGGCACTTCTTTTAGGTAAACTTCTGGTCTTGTGCTAACTAGATCTTTAAGGACAAGTAAATTTGTGTATTGGTCTGGTAGTATTCAAACTCATATGGGAAAAAAAGGAATAAAAATAAACAATATGCATGTATATTTGCTGACCTACCATATAATGCCATAAAAAAATTGTATAAGCAGGCAGGTTTATAATTTATGTTTTCACATTAAAGAAGCGGGATTTATCCTAGCTATAAGGGGAACGTTGATTTGCCCACTCTAGGACAAATAACACTGTGTAGGGATTGACCCATCAGATTCTGTATGTAAAGAAAAAGCATTTTCTACTCCACTCTATACCAATTGAAAAAAGCACGTATTAAGCAAATGATGCTGTTCTGACATTAACTCAAAACACTCAATTGGATGATAATCCCATCATTAGAACTAGGCAATAATTCACAGTGAATAATTTCATCCACAAATTTTCCTCTGATGCTGCTTAGACAAGGGCTGTGAGAAGACTGCAGCGTGCGTCTGATCACTATTCACATGGACTTAGTTATTTTGAAGACTTTGGAGTATTCCAGTAATTGCTATTATTACTTATTTTTTACATTTAAACTGTGACTTGCAACACAGTGTTAGTGCATCTGGTAGTGGATGAACATATGCCAAACGGATTTTGGCTTATGGACACGTATTTTCCATAGTTCCTGAGGGCAACAAGCGTTTCAGAATTGGTTGGTATTGGCTCTCTGTAGGCATTTTGCTATGGGACACTGCAAATCAAGAGGTTCATTTCCACTGAATGCTTCATGTTGAAGGACCTTTAGGTGAGCCTAGAATTTATTCACTATGGTCTGAATGAGCACACTTCAAGTCACTGCCTATCTATGTACAAATATACCTGCTTGAGTGTGAAACACAGTAAAATGAGAAAGAGAACAGGAGTCAAAGGAAAGATGCGGAAAGGCGCAGAGAAAGACTTTGAAGCAAAGCCGAGGGTTCACATACTGCTACTTGATATTAATCACTCAAGTAGCCCCTCTGTCGGTTCTCAGGAGAGGGGAGAGACGCACCCTTCCCTGCAGTTCCTGCTCCGTGGGAGCAAGATGACTGATGGCAATTCTTGCTGGAGCCTGATCCTAATCGTTCCAATTCCTGAGCTCTCAGCATGACACAGGAGGAGCCCAGCAGGGCAAACTGGGCAATATGTGCAGATACTCAGTCTGTGATTTTTCCTAGACCTCTTTAAGATCAACAAACCCAAAATACTTTTACACGCTCCAAGAACAAACAACTTGGCCTCGAATGTCAAAATTAAATAATTTGACATGTGTCATGAGTATAGTGCTTTTACAGTATTATTTCTCCTTCATTATACTCTCTGATTGTACACCTACTCCTACAATAAATCTAAGCAAAACTCAATGAGTTAAAGGCACAACTAGTTCCTCCTGCCCTTAGCATTCAGAATTAAAAAGCTACTGCTTCAACCTTCAGCACTGGCACATACATAAATGATGCATAAAACATTTAGCATTGTTGTTTTCAGGTTTATTACTGCTTGCTAGCTCGTTTATTCTCATGCTGATAATCTTGCCTGGAGCATCTTACTTTTGTTAGGTGCCAAAGTGACTTGGGAAGCAACCATATTTGTGGCACTAAGTCAGCTGAATATCTACAGAATATGAAGCACTTTCAAAACCCAGCCAATAGCTCAAGATATGGCTAAAATTGGCCTATTTTAGTGCTATGCTATGCACCATAGCAACACAGCAGAACAATAGTAAATGTTAGGCAGCTCTTCTTTTTATATTAATAAAGGTAGTATTCCTGGTAACAAAAGAAATTACAAAAGAAAAATAGAAAAGCAATTAGGAAATTCATCCTAGACTCAGAAAACTTTTATTCTTCTCCTAACCAAGGAAACTTCCTTTGAAAAACCTGATCAGATTTTTTAAGATCAAGTTTTAAAAGGTATTTAATCAACTGTGGATGTAGATATACACTTAACCACAGTTGTGAAGGTCTTAAAACACCCACCTGTGCAGAAGTATAAACAGTTACCAAAAACAAAATTGTGTTATCCCGTAGTACTTACTTATTTCACATGGCTTTTGTAAAAACTACTGTGAGGAGCTCATGTATTTTAATAAATTAAGACAATTATCTCTGACCTGAGATGACATCATTTGGCAAGTCAAGTACTACCACAGTAATTTCAGGGATTCTTCCCTCAAATTAAGGGGATTAAACAGTGGGGCAACTTGACAGCGAGTAAAGCTGCCATTTTAAACATGAAACAGCTCACTAACATCGGAAAATAGAGGCAAAATATAGGAAATAGAGCAGTAAGAAGCACGGAGTTTTGAAACTAAGGTGGAGTACCCTCAAGCACCACCACTCACTGGCTGAGTGACAGCCCCTACCGCAAAAAGGAGCTGCGGTGTGATGGACACCAACTTCAATATGAGAAAAAAATAGACTCTGATATTGAATAAGGCAAAGTTCTTACTGGGCCACAATAAGAGAAGAACGGTTTACCAGATGAAGGGAGGTTGCTGTTCTCCTTTGCACAGTACTAATGAAGCTGCAGTCCAGTTCTGGGGTCCTCAACTCAAGATGGGCATTGACAATCCGCACAGAATCCGCCTATGGAGGTTTTCATGATGACCACAGTCCCACAGCACAGCCCAGGAGCCTCCGTTGTGGTCTAATAGCAGTCTACCACTATGTGCAGCTTAACTACAAACACAGCAAATCCTAAATCCTCTTGGAAGTGGCATAAAATGTAACAAGGGGCAACGGCTACAACCTGTGAACTATCAGAAAGGTAGTGACTTAGAACAAGTTGCCCAGGTAAGGAACTCTCCTTCCTTGGAGGTTTTCAAGAGCTGACCTTGACAAAACCCACAAAGGACCTCAAGCAATATTAGAAAATAATCCTGTTTCAGAATGGAAGTTGGAGTAGATGACCTTCAGAGATCCTCTCCAGATAACAAATTTATGATTTTAAGGAATGTCTGGTACAGCTTTAAAAATAAAGAGGCTATCACGGTTACATGCATAAAAGTATAAGACTACTGATAGCTTATAAAACCATGCTTAACATGACTTCAGAAAGAAGAAAATCAGGTGTTAAAGAAAGAATATAAAGCAAAAGTCCAAATGTTTGAAGAACTGGAAACAGTGATAACTATGTGCAGTTACTTCAAATCTATTCTGTAGAAAATTGAGATATGAACCACATGAAAGAAAAGACGAACAGATTTGCATTTCATGTCAGCTCCTCTCTGTCTCAATCATGCAAGGATAGATCAAGATAGCAATATTCAAGAAAAGAATAATTAGGAAGAGATAAATAATCAGGGATAAAACAGATAATATGTATTGATCTCACACATCAATTTGGTAAGCAATACAGACAAGGTATGAATAAAATTGCATTAATGATTGCAAATTCTTGAACCCACAGAAGTACAAGACTGTCCTTTGTACTAAGGATGAATCAAACTGTCCACAGAAAGCTTTTCTAAGTATGTCTCTGTTCACATTTCAGAAGACCTAACCATAACAAAAATCATAAACCTGTCACACACTTGGCAATAGAGCACATATTATATCATGAACTAAGATATCCTTCTGTTATCAACTTAGATTGTTACAAGTATTTTTGCATATGGAAAAAGAATTATTTAATATTTATCTTTCCCACTTAAGGCTAAGATCATTAACCTTTATTTAAAAAAAGGTTGTTTGTTTGGCAACTAGATAATTTCTTTGGACAAGCAGTTAACTGAAACCTATTTCAGCTAGGGGTTTTGTGATACCCCTAGCTAGTTTACACAGAACCAAGCCCTTTAGTGTTTGCACATCCATTTCTCCCTAATAGCATCCTCTCTCCTGCCTCCCACACCTCACCTGACTCAGGGTAGGTCTGCTGCTCCCAAAAATCATTCGCTTATTCCCTCATTTCTTTATAAAACCCCTACAAGGTACTTTGGGGATGGGAGGTGAAAGCTCTGAAGGATGCAGTTGTCTAGCTGCCTGATGTAGGAGGAATGGGGAACAGCCAAGGGAAGCAGGTTGTCTGCAAGTTACACACATTCTGCTCAATGCTTGCTGGTTCAACAAGGTCTCTAGATCCTAAGTGTACAAATACTAGATACTAGATACTCAGTTATCTAAGTATTTTAATATCATTTAATCAGAACTAATATCAACACTATCGACAATATGTTTATTGAAGCCTAGAATTACAACAGGATTTGAAAAAAATAGTTTTCACTGCAAAATATATAAAAAAAATTCATTACTCTTCAAAACCTTGAGACTGACACAGGCTGTATCCTTGTTTTCAGTGGAACAA
This sequence comes from Tinamus major, assembly GCA_032466555.1. Lineage (NCBI taxonomy): Eukaryota > Metazoa > Chordata > Aves > Tinamiformes > Tinamidae > Tinamus > Tinamus major. The sequence continues at coordinate 884,896 of JASSRY010001105.1, read as the reverse complement.
ACCATAAAGTCTGTATATTGAGCAAAACTGACCCAAACATAAAATAGTTATCAGTCACAGCATGGAGGAAAACTTAATTTTACTTTACACTAAAACATATGTTCTTTTTCAAGCAACAGTTCTGAAATGCCAGAAACACTGACCAGAGGCATAACCAGGCAAAACAGGTGATTATTACTGGATGAAAAAAAGCATCCCTTTTGACTTGTTCACATATTACACCACTCACTCTCTGCATTATGACATAGTTGGCAAAGATCTTGATAAATTAATATGGTAATATTGAGATTTCAACACCTTTCTCTACTCTTGCACTGTAAGAGCCCTAAGTCCTGCAGCTTGGTGATCCTCAAGAACGTAAGGTTACTTTCAAGTACTGTTTTAATCAGTTTATTAACTCCTCATCGAGAACAGCAGCAACACAAATTCTTAAGTCTCCTTTCCGAGGTACAGTCACACGTGTCAATATTGTTCCTCCCATGCTCCAAAGGAATCAACTTCAAAACCAACAAGGTGACCCTGCCTCAGACTACATTACATGGGCCACAAGCTGCTGGTGGCACAGCAAGCTGAACAACTAGAAGCATTACATTTCCAGGACCTGCTCATGCAATGGGTCTAATCTGTCATGTAAAGCATGCACTAAAAACCCATCTGTCCATCTTTGCTTATCTTCAGGTTCTGGGCCCACCAAACTGTTGATCAAGCTTGAAATGTGTTTTTATCTGTTCAGAGCCAGTATACTGATATACATCTAAGTAATAAGGGAGTAATCTGTTTGCCTTCTGGCATTAAGTGTCCTAACACACTTGAAGCTTCTCCGTGCAAATCAACATGCACTTGATCAGAGGGGAGCATCAGAGGCAGCCTCATGACAGTGAGTCTGGAAACCTGTGTGCTGGTCAGATTCAGATTCAACATTAGCAGCTCATTTTAATACCACTGTTAAAAAGCTGCACAGCAGCTTCCCTCTTTTCTCCTTTCCTCTTCCCTCTGCCACTCATATCAAATCTACTCCATCTCATGGGATGGAAAACATCCGCAACTGCTTCAGTGACTGATTCATCATGTTGCAATATACTCAAATATGTTTTGCTTCCATCAGTTTAACTCTTGCATACAAATATATAGCACCGATGGATAAAAGCTTTTAGAAAATGCACTAAAGCAACAATAGCATTTCTCCTTCACTAAATAAATCTAACTCCTAAATTGTCTTTTGCAGACCCATATGAACATCTACTATGGAGCAGAGTGTTATCCACCTTTTTCAGCCAACGCAGTAGAGTTTCAATTAAGGAAAAAAGCTGGCAGACCAATCTCAAACAAACAGAAAAACCATGCAAAGCCATCAGTGTTTTCATAGGGGTATAAAATGAATATGTACTTTAAAGGAGTTAAACCTCTAAGAATTTCTGGCATTTCAAATGCCTCCAATGCTAAGGTCACAGATTTCCAAGAGACAAACCACTTTTTAAACTATTTCTGTCCAAGAATGAACTTGTAGATATTAGGCATTCACAAATTCCTATAATAATTATCAAAGTAGTTTCAAGCTAGGATTTTTTTTTGTCATGTATTAAACAGGAGCTAATGCATTTCTGAAGAAAAAAATTCAAAAAGTACTTGGTGCTTCTGTGGTAAGGGAGCATCATGAGATGAAGTTTGCCATTTCTCCACAAAAATAACTAACTAACATTCAAGTTCACAGGAAAAAAAAAAAAAAAAAAAGAATGCAGCTGGCGTAAGTTCACTGAAGAGTCTATTTTTAAATTATCATCATCAGGAGCATATGAGGCACTCCAAATTTGGGGAAAACTTTGGAACTAATAATCTGGAGTATTAAAGTGACTCTGAAAGTTTCTTTGATCATCTGTAGGCATTTCAGTGTTTTTTTGTTTCACAAGTTTTTACAGGTTAGAGTAGCACCATGGGCACCATGGCAAACAACCAGCCAAACCTGAAAGCTTTCCCCAGCCCACAGCCCCACAGTCCTTATCTTCAGGTTCCTGCAAATGCAGCAGTTGGAGACAGGGCTGCAGCTTTTGCATTTCACCATACAGACTCTTATTACCAAATTCTTGCCTCAAGAATGAGGGCTTTCCTTGGCTTTCCCCCTTCAAGAAAATTCTATGTGAACCAAGGCAATAAGACTTGGCCATTACATAGCAACTGCTTTCCATATTGTTTGGAAGATTAGGATAGTGTCTCCACAGGAAAATACCAGCATTTACATAGCTGTGGATGATGGATCAGTTGGCACTGGGGAGTGAGTTCAGGGCTGCCCTCACTGGCTTCTAGGCAAAGTGAAGGACTGTTATCGAGCACCGAGCTGTCTACGGCCAAAATACTTGGGCCACATTTATCAAAAGGGGAACGATGCCATCCCAGCACCCTGAACACCAGGAATTCCCTGCTAAGCTAATTGGGTGCTCTCTGAGGCCACAGCAAGTTTGAGGAAACACTGTCCTGTCGGGGAGATTTAACTCAACTTGAGTTTTTAGAATTTCACTCTAGTAGTTAAGTTACAAACTTGATTTCATACCTGCATTTTATTATTCAGAAGTACACTGCAATGAATGTACATTATAACAGCTGGAGATAAATATCTGTATCCGACTTCTCAAGTAGCACATAACATGCCTCCCTGCTTAATTAAGCATCTGCTTTGAGCAACAATTTCATCTGTGCTGGCCATATCCTCTCTCAATTCTACCTGCAATATTTCTTGTATGAGAAGATTGTTTGTGAAAGAAACGCCCTCGATATCCAACACAACATTTAGATAATCATAAATCCTACTCTGAATTATTGGCCCTTTCACTTCTGAATACAGCATCTATGATTCCAGAATTGTTTCCTGTAAGTGATGAAAATCTTTAAGCCAAATGAAGGAAAAGCCTCATATTAATGAAAAAGCTAGGAAATATCAGTTGCTTGGTAACTATACCTGTTCAGTATATTAGGTAGACACTCATATGCAGATCAATAGGACATCCAACACAACTAAATCCAATTTCTTATTACTCCACTTGCAAAACACTACAATAGCCATTTATAAGTATAAAATGAAAGGAAAAGTGAAAGATAATGAGCACCATATTGTCCTAGATACAAGACTTGACTACATCAGGTGAGATATGTTATTTTGAAATCCTAGAAACAATAGTATCTAAGCTGAAGCCATTAATAACATTTTAAGTAATATTTGCACGCATCCTCTCCAAGAAGTCTAAAGTAGTCTTTTTTGCTTGTCTCATTGATTGAAGCAAGCTTTTATTTTACATTGAGAAATAAAACATTAGGTGAGTCAGAATTAAAGGATTTTTTCTTCCAAAGAAAGAGCAGCCTTGAAGTCACTCCTTAGCCTGTAAAATGGGCAAAATTGGGGTATAAGGCTTCCTCAGTAGAATATTAAAATAATAATTAAAAAAAAAATCAGGAAGGAGAGAAACACCTTCCCACATGGTAGTCAATTTCTAGCAGTCTTGGAAATAATATACCTAAGATTACTTATCTTTGAGAGAGAAAGGTATCTAAAAGAGAACTTTCTCATGGCAAGCTACATATTGCAAGTAAACTTAAAATGCACTCAGCTTTGGCCAAACTGAAGAAATTTGGATAATACCAAGAACAAGGCATTTATTTATCTAGACAACTTGACATTACACATATTGCCTCGTACCTTGGCACTTGCATGGCCACAAAGCAAAAGGCTGAAGTTTAATCCCAGTTTTGGGATTAAACGCTTCAAGTTCCTCACTTAAGCCTATGCAAGTATCTGAAGTACCTGAGTTTGCCTTAAAGATAGATCTAGCTGAAAAAAAAATGAATAAAATGATAAAAAATAGGATGAAAAAATGCTAGGAAAAAAATATTTTACCTGAGATTACAAATTTCTATTTAATTTGAAACAGCTTCTGTTTAAAAGGTTATACTGATCAGCCTCATAGTTAGTGTAACAATTGATTTTTATAGTGGAGGGAGAGCCTGAACACATTTATTTAACTTATGCAGTAAGAAGGAAACAAAAGACAAATCTATGCTTTCTCTGCGATGTTGTTAATGAATGGCTAAGGACATTTGGTATTAAAGGAATCCTTATGAAGTCTATTTATCTTTATCAGCCCTGATAAGAAAAAAACCTTTTTTGTTAGTGTGGGATATGACCGTACATAAACACAGTGCAATATGCTTCAACAGCTTCAAATGATTTACTGTGTGGAGAAACCTACCCTTACTTGTAGGAAACTAAAGACCTTGGATAGGAAGAAAGAAAAATGCTGACGTGCACTTAACCTCAGCTATTCCCAGAGAGTCTAAAGCAAAATCACCAACTTAATTTTAGTATTAGCGTAGTAGTATCCAGAAGCTTGTCAGGTACCGAAGTCAGCCCTTGCTGGGCACTCATCCTGCCTTCCACCCTGCGAGTCCCCGCTGTTAAATAACTAACACAGCCACTGGCACTGCCAAAGGCACTGCAGCTGTTGGGAGAGTCCAAACCACCCCAACTTGATGTTTGCACATCATGATTAGTCGTTACCATCCTATGCTTCCCCCTCGCCTTTTTTTTTTTCTCCTCTCCATTTCTATTAACATGGAAAACTTCTGGAGAAAGAAGTTGCTACTGTGAGTTTTAATAAGGCCACAAGAAACAAGCAACTAACCCTCCTACCAGCCACATTATTTGCTTGCTACTCAGCCCTGTTACAACAGAATTTGACCCATTTTCCTCAGGAAAATATTTAGCTTTAAGACACAGTGCAACACCACCTAAGGACCAGAACTCTTAGTCAAACTCCTCAGTTTCCTTTACAAGCACACAGAGTGTGCTGTGACAGGTAAAAATAGTACCTTACTTAAGGATCTTCCAAGGCTTGGAGAAAAAAAAAAACAACTTTAAAAACCTGAATTCAGCATTTGCATCCCTGAAGGAAAACAATAATTTGGCAGTATTATAACCATTGCATTGTTCCAGTTCTCTCAGAGATAAATACACTATAGGAATATAATGGAATAGTAGGATATATGGGATCCTATTATTTTAAGTAATTCTTTCTGCTATCTCTAACATTATTAATTCCTATCTGATAGAACTATTTCGCTTAGGTTTTTTACAGCTTTTTCTGTTTGTTTGGTTGAAGAATTTAAAGATTCTGACTGTAGACTATGAGTTCAACCATATTTTTTTCCTGGGATTTTGGCTATGACAAACAGTTGCTACTAATTCTTTTGATGAAATTAAGATTTTCATGAAAAAAATCTAGTTAGGAATTCTAAAACTGTGTAAATTCAATACAGCAATTTGCAAATTCTTTCACCTCTAATTATAACATACTTCACGGTCAACAAAAGAATTGGTACACTGAAGTGGTTCTCAACTACTCTCTCTGTTTAATCTATTTCAGATGTTAGTGGTATTTAGGGACATCTCAGTTTTTTAATACATCATATAACTTAGTTTTAAAACTTCGTAAGCAATTTACTATGATTGCTTTTTGCAAGTTGTAGACAGTAAAGATTCACCAAGACTTACATTCATATGATTTTTCCACCTTCATTATGATTTCACAATCCATTATTTCCTGTTAGACCGCTGCTATTCTAACATGTGATCAAAAATGTGACAAAATATTTAGAACTTAGATTACTAAAACTCTCAAGCTGCAACTTAGAAGTACTGCCCCAAACCAAAAGGGTTTATGAGCCACAGCTGTGTGTAATTTATCTGTGTAAATTATGGGCAACTTATCACTTGGATGTTATGGCAACTGCATGAATAAGTAATTTTGCATGACCAGAATTGATGAATGCTAAGTGACAAACACTCCAGAGCATTTCTGAGCAACTTGTTGCTGCATTCCTCAAGTAAGCTAGGGAACAGAAACCCAAAGGTTGCATGAGCTGAACCATTAGAGAAGTGCAATAGTCCTCCAAAAATGCACTGCTTCAAGTGTCATACAGTTTTCACAAAATGGCAGTTAGTGTTGGAAAGGAAATGACTGTTCCCATGCATTTAATGGGGTTCACTGCCTTGCAGGAGACATCTCCAGCATTTTTTCAGGCAGATGCCCGTGCGTCAAAACCTGCACACCTCTTTCAGAAATAGTCCTCTTGCACAGGATTTGGACCAGCTTCTTGTGCCAACCCCTCCCAACTTCCAAAACACAGGCAGTATAAGAGTTTATGTCCTTGGACTGTGCACTAGAGCTCTCGCATGACTGAGCCGCAATCTTGATGATATTTAGTGGTAATTTTGGAAAAAAAAAATAAGGACTAATCTTCAAGGTGTTTTCAAAATTTAATCAATTACCATTAGCCAAGTGAAGCAGAGATTGACAAAACTTTATATTTAACAGTATGCAAAAAGATACCAATGATTTCCCCAAAGACAGAAAATACATGGCACAACTAGTTATTATGAAAACGATGTGCATTTTCAGATTAACATCCAGCTGTTCTAGAAGGGACCTGCAGAAGAACATCAAATAAGAACTTCACTCTATAAGGATTTACAGAAGTAAATTTTCTCCATCCTCTGAACACCAGATAGTAGAGGCTAAGATGTTTCAACAACAACTTAATTGCAATCAGTTCTGATGGTAGCTGCTTACATACCTAAATTCTTCTGGCACATCTACACTCCATATAAAATTATGTAAAGAACATTACACGAATCCAGGTTCAAATCTTTAGACAAACTATCATGCCCAATACATTAGCTGTTAGCTATTAACAGGAGAATTGCGTTGTTTTCATATAGATGCAGGAGAACTGAAACTGTACATTATGCTCACAGAGTTTAAAAATACATTTCTTTATTAATAACTTAAACCAGAGTTATTATGTTGACACTACTGTTTTAGGTTACAGTGCTGTATGATAAAACACCAAACAGGAGTGTCAAAAGAGCCTCAGATGGATAAAGAGATGCTGATTCAACTAGACAGAAGGATGAACGTGGAAAGTTTTAGAAACTGCTGAATCCATTCCCCTGAGTGAGGCATCATATATAGTGATAACCCGTCCACTATTGAAATCTTCTTTCACATTCATAGCTAGCACATTAGAGCATCTAAGTCATTGCTTCCTAAAGCAGTTTTTTTTTTCCACATTGGATATAGAAATTTTCTTACATTTTTCTTATGTGACAACAATTTTTGAATTGATTCTATTCAGAAGCCCTATTTGACCAAAATAAAAGAAATAACATATCTTACTATAAATACTCCAGAAAAGACTCTGCTCTTATTGATACTAATTATCAGGGTAACCCAACAAGAATTAAACTAAGCAAAAAAATTAAGGATTCTGACTATTTTTGTTTCCTAAAGGAACAGTAGTCTTCGCATGATCTGTAAGATAGTGTACAAAGTTATGAATATCAAACGCCACATCATACTAACCAAGAAAACGATGTGCATCATCTTAACGGATATTGAAGTTAGACAAACACAGAAAAGTATTCGTTGGGTTTCTGGTAGAAAGATTCTCAGAAATAAATGAACAGAAAACTGAAACCCTAAGCAAGAATAATCTGTCCAAGTGAAAACAAAAGGCGGCATTTGTTTTTAGCAGTTTGTACACTCCAGCACATCTATGCAAACTACCCCACCAGAAACGTATAGAGAAATTCAATAGTATTTGCTCTCCAGAATTAAGTGATGTAAATGCTAGTAGTTGAATAATGCCTGCTTTTGTCACAATCCTTCCAGTTCACAGATACTGCTACTAAAACTGAGTTTTTCCTCTGTTAGTGTTTCTGGTAGTATATTAATATTTATAGTTTAGGAACCAGCATGAAGCTAACAATTCTTTACAGTACACAGGACACAGACAATGCAGGAAAACAAATCTCATTTTCTTGAGTAATAGTTCATATACAAAACCATATTTTCAAGACAGACTGCTCAAGCAGGATGGAAACATATTCATTATGAACTCTTGCATAACTTTTGAGGGGACTTATTTTCTATATTTCAGCATTGAAAATACTGGCAATGTTTTCTCTCAGTGTGAACCAGTATCTGGAGTAGAAGCTAGACTTGAAGCTCACCTATATATATACAAGTTCAGGGGAGCACATGAGGGTGCTCGAGGAGCTGGCTGATGACCCTCTCAGGCTGCTCTCTATCACCTTTGACAGGTCCTGGCAATCAGGGGAGGTTCCTCATATACTTCTGGTCAGTGGGGGAAAAACAAACCAAACAGCATCCCAATCTTCAGTGAATCAGAAGGAAAACTGAAGTAATCACAGGCCTGCCACTAAGCAGGCCTGACCAATCTGAACACTTGCTGGGATCAAGTGACCAGCTCAGAAAACAAGGGGAGGGCAGAGAATTTCATATAGCTGGATTTGGACAGGGTTTTTGACACAGTCTCCCATAATCTCTTCTTCATCAAATTCATCAGGGGAGGAAAGGTTCAGCTGGCAGCTAATGGCATCTTTCAAGGATCAACACAGGAACCAATACTGTTAATAGTCTTTATTAAGGATCTGCACTATAGGACAGCACACACACTTGACAGCAAACTGGGAAAAACAGTGAACAGTCTAGTAGCCAAGGCTACCATTCACAGGGGCCAGGACCAGCTGGAAACACGGGGTGACAGTGTAAGAATGATACTAACCTACTGAAACAAGTCAAGTGGAGGCCATCAAGACAGGCAGGATGATATACAAAGACAAGCTGAGAGCGCTGGGTAAGGGTCAACCTGGAGATAAAAGACTATGGGGAGACCTTACTGAGCAAGGAAGTAAGCACAGACAACACGACCTCCAGAGATCCCATCCCACCTACCTTGTTCTGTGCTTCTCCAAGAGTGCAGAACCTTAACAAAAGAAAACAAAAAAAACCTAAGGGAACTCATGCTTCTCATCTTCCGACTTGTTCTTCCTTCTCCCCCTCACCCAAGTCAGCATTGTAATGGCACACAAAGTTTAAGCTTAAGCTCAAACTGTACTTTATTATTAAATAAAATATTACTGTATGCAAATGTAATGAAAAGCTCATTATGACTTTCCCAGCTACCAGTGCAAACAGTGTACTTAACCAAATGGTAATTGTATTGGTCTTCTTTCTATTCCAATACTGCTCTGAAACTTGTGTCCCTCAAATGAATAATTGCCTACAAAATAATTAAATGTTGCTGATATGGTCTACTCATCCCACTTGTACATAGAAACAGCAAAGTCTGTCTTCCCTGAAATCTATCTCCGTCATGTTGGATAAGCTTGCTGCCCATCACAGAGCTGGCATCGATCCCTACTCAATTACAGATGAACATAGCACCATATTAAAAGACAAATAAGGTTTAATTTTAATCACAAGCAGCCTGTAAGTCCATGTTCCATTATAGATTAAAAGAACCAATTATTTTTAAAAGTAAAGATTTAATGAAAGGACTTACTAATATATAGACACATTGCTCCCTCTGCATTCTAAGTCAGACTCTGCAGTAATGGTTCAAAGAGCTGCAAACAATCTAGGCAAAGCACAGGGATGCTTCTTGAAGACAAATATTATTTCTCCATATCACAAACAAATATACTTCCTTAAGAGGATTCCTTTGTAAAATTTCTGCTTCAAAATGTAAAATCACAATTCATTTGTATCTACCAATTAATTCTGTGGCCAGAATCCTATTGTTAGGAAGAGAAAGTAAATGCAAAATAATTGCATTGAAGCTGGCAAAGAAATTCTACAGTAAAGGCACCTAATACTGCTCAAATAACTTGATTCCAGGTTTAGAAAGTTAGTTAGGAGCTGAATTCTCATTGGAATGCCATGGGAGCTAGGACTCACCAAACTCTCAATCTAGACATTAGTTTTCCACCTGTAACCAGAGGAGTCAGCATGCACAATTACCTGGAGAATCTAGGTCATGAGAACCCTTATTTTCTTCCCATTCATCCCTTAGTTTCCAGTCTCCCTTGTTTACTGAGTTATAATAATGTTCTTTAAAGTGTGAGCTAACAGAAAAGTAGCTACAGAAGATATTGACATTAATTCTGAGAGTGTAAAGGGATAAATAAGTATTTTCAGAGAAACATCTACTCACTGGATCAGCAGACAATGGAGTTGACTGGTACTATGAATGCAATTCCACTTAAACACACTGTATGCCAGAAGTCATATATGCAGACAGAAATAGCATTTCTCCCACTTCGCAAACCTACTTCATAAATAATGTCACACTTCTACTTAGGAATTTTCCTATACTGTTCAGTCATAAAAGCCGTAGTATTTGGAAAATCATCACTTACATTTTTAAGAAATTTCAACATACTTTTTACAGTCAGAATTAGAGCATTATTTACCAACTCTGGTGGTAGCAAATCCATCTTACAAGTACTATTAACAGTAATAAAAATAATGAAGTCTCCCTTATCTATGATGTATAGCCATTCTGCCTCATTGATGACATTAAGATTACCAAATTGAACACAATATAGCTTTGTAGAAAAAGAACCTTAGCAGCACAAAAAAACTCTGCAGGTTATTCTAAAATATTTTAAGCATTTCATTCCACAAGAGCACTAAGAATTCTGATGATTAACAAAAGACTTAGAAAATTATCTCTTCTACTTATAGACAGTCCTTCTCAGCTTTGTATTCCTGAATCCCTTTCATTTGCGCGCCACCCCAGCCCCGATGGTCCCCGAAGAATGAAAGCATCTCAAGCTTCTAGATACATATTAAACACTCACAAAACGAATATAGAAAATCAGCAGTTAGTGCTACAATGGCAGACTGCAAACCATCACTTGGATGCATTGCGAAGCCACTAAGAAAAAAGGCCAGTGGGTTCACGTTTCAGCGGGGATGCTGAACGTGCTCCTTGCACACGTGCACCTGTCCATCCTACACAATTAACAAACTCATCATCTACCAGGATACATGGCTGCATGCCGTATTGAGTCCACACTGACGTCTTTTATTTGGGAATTTTCAACATAACACTACCCAATTTCAGAGAAAATCACTTCATTCTTCCTATAGGCTTTACAGAACATTTTCACGTTATGAATTTTAAAGTTGACACACAAAACTTGAGACTACTAAATCTCAGAACAGAAAACCTGTGAGAAAACAAGATAAAATATGATCTGTACAGAAACTCCAGTGGGAGCACATCCCTAATTAGCAATTAATGAAAAAGTTGCTCAAAGTAAAATGTTTGACAAAAAGATTTAGAGCATACAAAGATACAGGCCCTTCTCAGTTCATCCAATATTAAGTCAAGATCTGTATTACTGGACAAAGCCCAATTAAAATGAATACAATTATTTAATCCAAATGAGTTTTGATGACTTGATTTTGGAACCTTCCGAATTAGTTGTTACCTATTTCAAATGGTGTCAGTGACTTCCAGAAAGAGGAAATATGTTTATACATGAAACAAATCAGGGACTGTAGCGAGTACTTCCACAACCCACTGATGCACTCGCTATGCATTCAAAACCTGTGCACAGGACAAGTTGATAAGCCGCAATGAAAGTTTCACCTGCTCTATTTTTATCTACAAGTAATTCTTCCTGTACTTTCATTTTCTTTCCAGAATCAAAGGATTTCCAAACATGTTTTAGCAGAGGCGAACCCCAAAACTGACTATACTGATTACTACATCCGCGTATGTGTTTCATTTCTGCAAGCAATACATTCTCCAAAGATCTGTCATTTAGGGAGCCATATTACACCACCAGGAATTACAGATCCTACTGAGTATCTCTCACACTTAGCAAGAGATGGCCAGTACTTGGCCAAGGCACTCTTCTTCCCCCCCATCAGTATTTTCAGCAGAAACATGTCAGATGGTATGACAATACTTATGATGAAACCTGATGTAGAATTTTATAAAGACAAACAGATGTCTTGATTCCAACTGTGTGAATAACAGCTTTGAGACATTTATTAGTGATTGTTGCAGTCAGAGAGAGTAATTAGGTGCTTGATTTTGCCGTGGACTTTCATAAATTGTTAGATACCGCGTATTTACAATCTTGATTTTTTTTTTTCCAATTGCTATATGTAACTTTTTATATGCACAGTACTATAATATGCAGAGATAGACATATATGAAATTTCCTTTGGACAATAGCTAAAAATAAAAACAGTGCAGTCAAAGCCTAAAAACTCTAATAAAAATGGCTGTCTCTTATAAGCATCATTTTGAAATTAACTGAGTCATTTTGGCTGCATAATCATACTCCTGAAGCTATGCAATAAAATATAAATTTAACCAAACACATTTTTAGAACAGGCTTCAAGCTACTGATGTACAATTTTGACCCAAATATCTAGTCATGAGTATAATATCAGACCTTTAATTATAATTTCTATTATAATTGTTCTATTGAAGAAAACGTAGCCAGTGCACTTACCTGCAATTATGCACACACAGTCTGTGGAAGGAGTAGATAAAGACTCTCCTGTGAACCGTCACTTGCTGAGCTAATTCACCCAACTGGTTTAATTTCTTTTGCCCTCAGTCTGTTGTTACAGTGATTACATCTAAATGAAAAGACAAAAAAAAAAAAAAAAGACCAAAACTATAAGAACCAGTATTTTTTCCCTTGAACAATCCGTAAGTTAGTCACAGCAAACATGCTGAAAGAAAAATTAAATATCTCACTTTCTTTTCTTAATTGCTAAAATATATGGCCTTGCTGAGACCCATTACAATGCAAACCTGTTCTTCTGACATAGGGTCAACAGACTTGATTTCTGATCTGTTGTGGCTTATGCGCTCGTAAAGAAAAAGCTTTTCTCAGAGCACTTCTGTAAAATCTCCCCCTTGTTCTTCAGAGGTAAATACTCTCTTATAAGCAATAAATTACAAAAAAAATATTTCTGTGGCATTAAAAGCTTAGCTAATACACATATGTATACTCTAAGTACTACTGTGTCATATAAAGTATATATTAGACAATATACATCTACTAACTCTTTTTATTGCAATGTAGCATCCATACTACAGTGGAGCATTCACTACAAACTCTGTTAGCTCACTGGTCAACAGGGGGAAGCTTTAAGACAAGAATTTATACATCCAAATATGAATATCTGGATCCACCAAAGAGACACATCCATTCACGTGACACGCTACAACTGTAGGGAGAACTACTCATCTTGAGAGTAATTTAGTCTCTTATAATGTAGGAAGTAAGAGTACCGCAGCTTCATGTAGTGCCTATTCCTTTAAAAAACACACACAAAAAAAATGGAAATGATAAACACACATTTCTTATTTACAGCCACTCTAGAAAAAAATAAGCATAATATTTCTATCAGGTGACCCATGACCTTTTTTTTCCCCTCAGTACAATCCATAATTTATGTGCTTCCCTGGAAAGTAGAAGCTCAACTGTCATGTTTTACAGTTACTTAATATTGCATGAATTTTCATGTAATAAGTTATAATACCTAATTCACCACAGCATAAAATAGTTTAAGATCTACTTGCACGAAATTCTAAGTTGCATGGTATATTTGCTACTAGGAACATACTGTCAATTATTTTGAATATCACCACTATCACAGGGCTTCACGTGGAGCCCCAAAAGACTTAATAAACTTCGGAAATGAACAAAAATGTTACCTTCATTTGCTGCGTGAAAGGTAGTTTTAAATAGTCAACTAGAAACAATACTCATAGAAAAACTCAAGCCCGAATCAAACATTTCTGCTGCTATAGGAAATGAAATAACTATATAGATCTGGCTAAAGGAAACTACATGACATGACAAACAACAGACAGAATAAAGACTAAAGAGTGTTTTAAAAATAAAAATAATCTATTTCAGAACCATATTATCAGTATCATGTCCACTATTAATTTTTGCAGCACTTCTGAGTGCTGAGCTCTGCACTTCAAAGTATACCTTAACCTTCATGGGATGACAGACACAAAGTTGATTACGAGTATATAATTTTGAGGCAGTAGTTATTTCAAGTAAATTCAAACCGCAATTTTTAGTCTACCCATGATCCTGTTTCTTAAAGCAAAGATTCATAATACATGTCAATTGTCAATTACTGATCAGATAAATAAACTATGATGCACAAAAAACTAAAAAGCAATGAGAAAAGCTCTTTAGTCTCTGTTCAATAGGCAAAACTGGTCCTGAATGAAACTCTCCTTTTCCAACGTGTGACTACAAAGATACACAAAAAGACCATATACCTTAAGAATGGTTTCCATTTTGTAACAACAGCAGTAGGCAAAAATGTAGACTTTCAACTATAGGGAGAACAGATTGCTGCATATCTAGGGTTACCCAGAAATGAAACTGCATGGAAACACATTCAGTCTGCATCTTCTTAATTTTGCTGGAAAAGTACTAACTAATACCTATCAGGAAACATAAAGCCTCTTCTGCAGGAAAGAAAAAGTTGTATCTAAATAAAACAGATCATAGCCAGCAGCTGCAGAGGCAGAGAAACCCCCACAATATTAACATTTCTGCACGGTACAAAATCAACTCATACATTTATAAGGAAGAAAAAAAGAGGGAAAAACATCTGCTGGTATGCCTTGTATGACACACACATGATCCATAGGATACAAGAGAAGATTACAAATACAGACTGCCAGTGCCTCACATGAGCCTAAGCATGGATATCTGAGCATAAGCAGCAAGGTGACTACATCCTACATAATAACCTGCCACCTCTTTTGGGCTTAGAGCTATCACCACTAAGGACCCAGAAATTAACTGGCTTCCTGAAATAGGCTGGACAGTTTTGCTTATTTCTTCTTGTTGTTAGAACTTCTGGCATTAGAACTTTTTCAAGGACAGCACCAGAATTCACAAACTCCTCATTCTCATCTTCTGTTTCAGGGACAATTCCTTTAGCTATCAGACTATAAACTAACCAGGAACAGAAGCTCTCTTCACTTTTGATGCTTTCCCAATTCAATGAAAACATATGAAGATCTCCCAGGAGAGAAGCTGACAAATGGTAAGCACATCTCTGATACCTATAGAGCCTTTGCTTGGGAACGTTGGGTGGCTGTGGTTTACAGTCAAGGTTTAGTTTACAGCATCTGAAAATAGAGAACACTTCCTTTCCTTCTAATAATAATACTAAAAAGAAACTAATGAAAAAAGGGAAGTAGATGACTATATTTAAGAGCCTGGGTCTCAAATCTGCATCTGCAGCTCTGCCATCTGAAAGACGACAACTACAGTTCAGCAAGGAAATGGCACAGGACAAAGAAAACTGCACATCTGTTCATGCCCAAGAGCTACTCTCCAGCTCTAGGCAGGTCCCCATCAGTACAAAAGCTGTTTTCTATGCCAGGCATCAGATATCTAAAAGGTATTTACCATAAAGATGAGTTTTGCAATACCTCAGTTCTCAAAAGAGAAGAATTAACTTTTTGAATATTGAAAGCTGTTCTCTACCAGTGCTGCAGCTTATTCAGTGGTACAAACACTCGATATGTTTAAAAAAAATCAAAATTGGGTTTTCAAAGAAAAGCCCTAGATCAAAAAGAAATGAGTTGAGGAAAGTCCTACAGCTGTGGTATGCAAGAAACTAACTTGATCAGCCCAACAATCTTTTGAGAAATATAATTTTGAAAATACCAATTTTATTTATACAGGAGATCATTTGGAACAGCAGAGCTAATTCATCAGCATAGACTGAACAAAAAGCTACAGCCACTGTAAGAAATTCAGCTTAAAGACGGATGGCTAGTGAGCTTCAGCAGCACTTGGAAATGACAAGCTGCAAATGAGACAAACCAATAGGAATTAAAGTTTCTAAGAAATGCCTTGTTTTTCCCAATTCAGTCCAGTAACAAGGAGGTGATTCAAATTATTCAGCAGATGGTTGAGATGTAAGAACAGCTTGGTAGAAGCAGGACCAGGCTAATTAGACCATCACATCTGCCCCTTTTTCTTCTTTATTTTAATTCCCAGATCATTCCTTCCTCCCACCTGTAGAGCTTATCCAGCCTCTCTGCGGTTAGAAAATCATCTTAGACCTCAGCAACGCTCTTTTGCAGCAACATATCGCGCAAAACTCCTGCGGAATTAGCTGGGGATTTGAGCTGAACAGCCAGGCAGCGCACGGCCATGCCCCTCTCGGCAGGTGTGCGGCGCTTCCCAGCGGCGCCCAGGGCCGCTGCTCTGCCACTGGAGCCTCCGCTGCGGAAAATAACAACAAACGTAGGAAGCTTTACGCGGGCTGACTACCCATCAGCCTGGTTCTGAGTTGTTTCTGTATGAACTGTTTTTACGAACTGATTTATACGCACGCAAATACATGAGGCAGGAGGGAAGCCTCTCTCACATCTAAGTTTAGACTCTACCTACAAGCAAGTTGTGGACCCAAGGCCTTTGCAAGGCCACAAGCTGTGGACACAAGGCCTTTGCAAGGCCACAAGCTAAGGAGAGTCTCTATATGGAAAAATAGATAAGTCCTAGGCAAAGCTGCCTATGTAAAGCTATGATAAGATCCACCTTTCTGGGTAGCTCCTACCCTCAAAGCCGTAAGACTTCACCAGCCCTAGGACAACTTCCCCCCTGTTAGTAACATCTCTCTTAAATAGGAGTTACCCAGCAATCACCAAACCACGCTCTCACTAATGCAGGATCAAACTTTTCTTCCCTGCCTATTATTGCTTTAGTCCATTTTGCCTTCAAGTGTTCCCAACTACAAGGCATTTGTGCTGAAAACAGATTACCAACATCCAAAAAGTTGCAAGGTCACATCAGAGAACAGGAAAATCCTTTTCCTTAAACAAACACAGAAACAGTAACTGCTATTTACATCAAACAATATGTCTCAGCCCTGGGTTATGTCAGGTTCACATAAGAAGCCAGCACTGGCTTGCTTTGGGTTACTCAGTAAAAACTACCAGAAAAATCCCTTCACACCTACCTACTTGAATAATTGGTTCTTCATTTCATAAATACTTCATGATCATCATGCACATTAAGAATTACTTCTCGTCTAACCCTAAAGTATATCAATTATCAACCCTAAGACTATCTAATCACTTCTTCCTTTGCTCAAAAAATTTAAAGACAATGATTAGCTTGTTCCATTTCTAAAAGGATATCTAAAAGAGGGGAATACTTTATATTTGAGCTCGTTTAAAATGGGTGATGTTCCAAAGAACTGCCACCAACACTAGCTTAGTCTAACATAAATGGAGATAAGAATACACCAAGGTTATGTGACAACTTTTCTTTTCTGTTTTTTTTTTTTTTTTTTTTTTTTTTTCTCCTCCCAACAGAAACCATTACAGCCATGTCCACACTGAGCTGCTGGCAGATCTGCAGCGCTAAGCGTAGATTTTTCTCACTTTTTACATATTCTAGCAGAAGCATTAGTGAGATCTTGTGGTAGTGAATTACAGGATGTTCACAGAAAGTCTGGTGAATACACTTGAGACAATTTGTAGAATTTAGTTTTCAGTTTGAACAGAAACATTTACGCCAGAAAGATGCCAGCATGCTGCTAGTTACCTAGGTGGGACTCTAGGCACAGTGACAGGAATTGAACGACTCTACCTTTATAACCAAGTAACTCAGAGCAGAAATCACAATTTAGTCTTTTCTCTGTTCTGGGATGTTAGAGAGTCAGAAACAAATAAGAGTTAAGTCTCAATGGTCAAGAATTTAAGCTCTATGAGAATTACATAAGCTTTTATATAAAGCACTACATGAACACCCAAGTCATTTTAAGAGCTGAAGAAAAATATTAGACCTAACATTAAGGACCCAAGGGCTATTTGCGAAGAGCTTCTAAATCTCTCCTGGGAACAGAATATCGACAGGAGACCCAGAGTCAAGGTGTCGGTTAAATAATAACAGAATTTAAGAGATGACCAACAACCCAAAGCCCAAGTGTTGTTAAGGATTCAGAGCCTTCCCACCCCTTGCACAAGTAACAGGATTATGACAGCCCTTCCAGGCTGCAGAAGCACAGATCCAGAACAGCCTTGGCTTACGTCAAGAGAGAGCAAGGAAAGCACAAGCAGGAGGAAACTGAGGATGAGAATTCCAGGCTTCCAGGAACCCAGCAGTGAAATGTGAATTCACTTAGGCACAATGAAACAAACAAACAACAACAAAAACACAAAGCAGAGTTAAAGCATAATATATTAACTGATCATGGGATGGAACCCCAAGCAGAGCTGCACTAACAAGTGAAGAGTGTTTTGGTTTTTTTGTTAATTCTGTTTCAAGTCTCTTGAAAGTGAGTACAGTTAAAGCACCCAGCAAAGCAGAAGAGTACAGGAAGTACAGAAGCCAGCCATATATCATCTACCCTGACACATGCTCTCACAAAAGAAAAACGAGTAAGGTAGGGAAAGCATCAGAATAACGGGAAACTCTCCAGGTTTCTCTTCGCAGTCCTCACACTGCCATGCAGATAGCAGGCAGGAGTGTGCACGCTACTCAGCATCATCCTCATCCTGCAGAAGCTCAGGTTTACTCAGATGAAAAAACAGGACAAAGATATTTTCTTCCTCCATCAAGACGTTACTAACATCACTAGTATAAGCCTGAATCCTAAGAAACGTATTTTTCTTCCCACCTCATGAAAAAAAACCTAGCTGGATTAAACATCACCAAGTCGCCTGCAGAACTCTAAGGGCAAGAGACAAACAAAAGCTAGCACATGTGGTCCAATAAAACAGCCAAATCAACGCCTCTAATGAGACATGCAGTAATAGTCTGTGACAGTACCACTTTAAAGCTCTTCCTCTAAATAATCTGCAAAACCTCAACCTTATTTAGCACATATATTATTATTCATATTTAATATTTAAGATGGAATCAGTCTCAGCCACTCAAGATATAATTTTGCACATACTGTGAAAACTTATATAAGTACCTGTGATCCCAATAGATCAAACACCTTTGGCTTATTTTGGATTAAAAATGTATCCAAGGAAGAGGAATGGTACTCCATGCCAGCATTGGTATGTACTAGCATATTGTTTTTAGGCAAGCAAACTGAAAACCATCATGTAAATGGAGTGAGTGTTATACAATATTGTTGTAAATATTCTTTTGGGAAAGGTGCAGCCAGCACAATACAATAATGTGAAGCTGAGGGGTTTTAATCATACCATCTGGAATGTGAAACTAAGCAGGGCATTCCTATTAGTGTCTCTAGCTGTAATTGTTATTTTAATTGGCTGAAATAAACTCTTCCACCCTCAGGCCAGTGATAAAACTGTGTTGGTGTAAAGTGTCTTGCCCTTCAGAAAGGAGAAGTGAAATGAAAAACTTGCCCTTTGAATACATAATAAAATAGCACTGCTAAATTTTATCAAGGCTGAGGGTGGGGATAAAAATTAAGAACATAATAAACACACACAAAATTAAAGTAATTCAGTAAGATGATTTCTCCTGGATACTATGGGTTTATGGCATTATTCAGCTTTTCATCCAGCACTTGCCATGAAAGTTCAGGGAGAAAGGATTCATGAAAAGCTCCTGTAATACTCCAGCTTGTTCTGACAGCAAGTCCATGTATTTGATAATTATCATTTGAAGAGGAACATATTTTTAACATTAAATGCAATCAGAGGTATCCTAAAAAATCCTCAGTCTTACAACATTACATTTTTAAAAGAAAAATGCAGTATGTTGAAACATGTATTTGTGATGTTCTTTTAATAAAGAATACTTTTTGAGTAAGTTAAACACGCAGCATCAATATCTCTGCATAACTTCCTCCCCTCTTTTACTTATAATCATTTGACATAATTCAGTTTGCCACTTGGAAATATATTGCTTTCTGAGACCTGTTTTGTCAAGTCTGATTGTGAAGCAGATGAAAATAATTCTGCCTTTAGTTTTAGGTATTCTACAATCTGACTCACATTCTTCCCGTCACCAACTTCACTTGTAACATTTTTGCCTACTCTTAGGCTAAAACAATACCCTGGATTTTGTTCCATGAAAGATGGCCTGAAGTACCTAACCATTTCATCCCAAAAATCGAAACCTGCATATATCTGAATCCAGCTATGTGCAAGCCTTGATCATCAAAAAGTCCTTGGACACTCATAGTTCTTGTTTTGCTTAAGCCCAGAATGTATCATGATGCTCACCTTACTCCCATACCCCCCCAAAAAAAAAAAAAATAATCCACCTAACAGCTGTGCTAAGGTCTCCTTTAAGAGAATAGAAACAGCTGGCAAGCCTACTGCTCACCTGTACGATATGCTATGTATATACAAATGTGGTAGTTTTGACCATTTCTGTTCAAAAAGTTCACTTGGAGATGGTGGTGGGAAAGATCTCAGAGATAGGGAAACCAGCCTTTCAGTGCAATCCCATCCCTCTGGAAGAACTCATATTCCCATCTCATATTTCCCTGCCAACATCCTAACAGCTGGCTGTTAAGCTTTCCTCCTCTTGAAACCAGGCAATTGAAAAGTGTCCTACTAATTAGAAGAATGCGAAGCCATCCAAGGAGTGGGTTTGGGTTGCTGTACTTTCCACTGAAAAGTCAGTGTTCTTGAGGCATGGAAACCCATTTGCTCTCCCTTTGAATCACACTTTGTCCTAAGAAGGGAACACTTTAAGGCACAGTCTGCAGTATTCCCAATTAGATGCTGCAAAAGGCCACCCTCTTCTCAGCAGGGTTGCTGCTGTGCAGCCTATCCACAGATGGCCACGTCTTGTCTGCAGAATATAGAGGCTGGGATTGCATAAGGTTATGCTGGCACTCTGTGTTGTGGTGCCTTGAGGTTGCAGCCTTTTCAGCGGTGGTAACCTCCTCCAGATGTAATGGCACACTTCTGCAGCTGTCCTGTACCTGCCTGAGAAGCCAAGAAGTGCCAAGGAAGTTAAGGTGAGCCCCTTGTCTTTGGATTCCAGATCCCACTGGTTAACACGCTGAAGGATGCATTTAATTTATAACCGTTTCCAACTAAAACATAAATGTTGAGATAGTCCTCCTCATCATTCACCCTTTCTTCCTGTGTAAAGCACATGGACTCCTGTAATTGCACATACAGATTACAACAGACCTCAGAAGTGCAAACTGGGGCATGATAGTATTGTCCTCCTTTTCCTACAAACTGAGAAATATGTACTAAGACCCAAAGAAGGACAGACCACTTCTAGGAGCAAATTATAAAATAATCCCAGAAGGAAATTCCAGCAAGAGCTTCAAAAAAGCATATGTAAAGGTCGATTATTAAAACTGAGTTTTTATGAAGATTTACAAACATAGTCAAATTTTACACCTTTGATTTCTTATTAAAAAAACAACTGTCTTTGTAGCAATCAGGACACCACTTCAGATGTTCACTAACATTTTATTTCTAATTTACAGCTGCATAGGGCAGGTGCATGCAGAGTAGACAACTCCTCCTGAACAAAAATAACAAGGTCAACAACAGAGACTTGGAAATTTCCAGAGTGCCTTGGCTTCTATGTGCTGGGAGTTCTTTCAGTTTTCCTTTCCAGAATTCAAGTTTTCTTCCTTTCTAAAGGCAAATACTTGGGTCCTGTGTAAATTTTATTGTGTTGCAATTGCTTTAAGGTAGAAAACAGCTGGTATACATTTATCTTGGGTATGAACAAACATGCAAGATGGAAAGGGAATACCACATCAAATATTTTCATTCTTAAAGATGAGACAGAAGTTTAATGTTCTGCCTGTTCCCATATCTAAAGGAAATTTTCCACTTACATCTATATTTAACTCTGCTCTGGTTTTCTTTCTTTGTGAAATGGTATTAAACACTTAGGTGAAGGATGCTGGTTAACTCTAAATAGAGTGAGTTGACAGACTTACCTGTTGAGAGTAAAAGCTTTTGCTGCAGGTGATTGTAGCCATGCAAGGTCTCCTGCAGATTGAATCCTCTTGAAGGACTTCAGTGCTGCCTGCTATTTTATTTGATATCTTCACCTCCCAGTGCTTAATAACAGTGTTTTAGGGTTCTGTAAAGAAAATAAAAAGTTATTTAAAAAAAAAAAAAAAAACATGAAAAGACTTCAGTAATGTCACCTTGCTCCTGATTCTACTTGCCATGTTTTAAAGTATGGGATAGACAAACTGTACTTATGCGACTAATAAAATGGCAAAATAAGATTTCATCCTATGCTAAAACATAGCTCGTTATCTAGGAAATAATAGTAGCTTATCTTTCAAATAATTCAACCCTTAGATTTGAGTTAACCACAGTGGAATGTCTCAAATGATGTTCCAATGAAAGTCTCAGAAGATTTTCATAACCCTAACCATAAGATGACTATCTTCAAAATGCAACAGCATTTACCATTTAAAATTTCCAAGCTTGTTAGATTCTTGGCAACAGCAGTGCCCCAACTTGTGCTTATCTCCTAGGGTTAATGGCCTTGACACCAGCATTTGGCTCCATGATTCTTTAAAAACCCTAGGAAGAGGGGGGTGGGGAGAAGTGCTCAGACTTTTTGGAAGGACTTTCCAGCCCTGCAGAATACATCTCTCTGATTCCTAGTGAAGGGCTTTGTATCGTCCAGACACTGCAGGGTCTTGGTAGTTTTCTGAACTTGTTTGAGTCTCAAGATAGCATTGGCTTTTTCTGCTAAGTCTTTGCAATGGTCTTGCAATCAGGCAATTGTCATCTAAGTCATTTTTAGTTTAGCTTCACTTTATAGTGATGACAAATCGCTATTCAGTCTGGAGTGAACGAGCTATGGTCCTTGCAAAACTGTCCTGTGGAAGAGTAGAGAGACAAAGAGGTATCAGAAGACCCAGGATGTAAACAGAAATCAGGATGATCAATTAATGGTTTGTCCAAGAGTAGTATATTGCATTATTCAAATAAAACTGGTTTTAGAGATAACAAAGGGAACGGAAAGCCTGAGCAGTGGAAGCAATGGACAGAAAAAGTACTTTAGCACATTACATATGCTAACAAACCTAATATGACTCTAAGATTGAGGAGGAGGAAAAAAATATTAGGAGCACAGAACTCCCAAAAAGAGAGGAGAACTAAAGCTCTGCCACTAGCATCACTCTTCTCCTAACATGCTGCCAGCTGTTCACAGCCCCTTCCTGCCCACCGCTGCCTCTGCCAAGCCTCCTACCCTGGACCTGTGAGCATCACACTGAAGAGCAGGACACAGACACTAAGGGTTTTATGCAAGTCTTTTCAAGTGTATTATTGAGATTTTTCTATTTTAATACGGACTATAAATATTTATTATTGTAAAGAGACTAATGGTCTAATAGTCTGGACTATTACAACTGTTAAAACTTAGACCAACCAATTAGACCAACACCAAAGCTTGGCTTGGCCCCTGAAGCATGTCCCCCGTTCTGCCCATAAGCTGCTCAGTGCAACAACCTCTCCATCCAGCATTGTGGCTGACGACTCAAGGGAAATGCTTTTCAAATCTGTGTGTAATCTGGGCAGTTTTTCACTTTAGGGGCACTTCAGGCAGTCATTGCAATCATACTAAACAGAAATGATCACTAATTGTCTTGCACATGCCATTAGCTTCACTCAGGTCATTGAAGATGTTCTGAAAGTATAACAAACCGGTCAGCAAGTTTCTGATTCAAATACTCAATGGCTTTTTTTGTACACTGATTAATCATTACAGAACACATTGTATTTTGGAACTGCAAAATCTAAAAAAATTGAACTTGCTTTAAGCCTTATGGACTTAGTTACGTTCAGGTCACTGCAGGCTGTGGGTGGAAACTGTCTCAAAGGAGATGCAAACAGAAATGCCTACAGCTCTATTCCTGCCAGTACTTGTCACAGCCAAGACACCTTTTCATTAGCTCCTGACAACAACTTCGTCTTAATAATGCACTGAAATTTGTTCTTAGGCTGAACTGTTTTCCTAGAATCAGGTATCTGGAAAGTTTACTCCCAATCCCTTATAACACTGTAATTGATTTGGGAATGAAGAACTGTAAGGAAATGGCTATAGTGAACAAAAGCTTACTAAAACATTGCCATGATATTATTTATTTATATCATAGATAGTATACACTCAGAACAGCTAACTGGAATTGGATATCTCATATATGGCACAATGAAATGACAATAGCAGTGCAATCTTTTCTATCAAATGTATGTCAGAAAAAAGGGCAAAAAGTGGAGGAATTACAAGGATTTTAAGGAGAGAAATAAACACAAATGGAAATTATAAGAATAAAAGTACAGATAGAAACAATAGTATTCTACAAAAACGATAAAAACTAGTGTTTTTAATAATGATAAAAAGTAAAGACCATCAAAGAATAATACCAATGAGACCACTTCAGATATAAACAAAACAATGACTTTTTAAAAGCCTTGATGTTATCATGAAACAAAAAGAACATGCAGACAACAAAGGGCAAGTCGCACAAGTTAAAAACTTTCTTTAAAATATTCTTCCCTCTGAGAGTAAGCCGAGAGAGATTGCTTAATGCATTTTATCTTTTAGACATGTTTTGGTTATCTATTTTCTAAGACAGCATTCACAGAAGTCAGCAGGCACATTTGCTAGGTTTCATCGAATACTAAAGAAAACCCTTAGCTCAGATCCTGTAACGTGACCTGACTTTCTATGTGGAACTCCTCTGATTTAGCAGGATATACAGAGCAAATTAAATGGGAAAATAAATGCTCCAGAACTGCAACTCTTTCAAGAAGTCTCCTTCTCCTCGATTTTTTTTTAAACTACCATCACCACGCCCCCTCCCCCTCCCTCCCAAAAAAAGCCTAAATTAATCTTACCTTCCCATTTTGAAAAACACTTTTTCATAAAACAGCTCTCTCAATAAAAAGCATTGGAATTGATGCAAGTTACCCTGGTCCAAGTTTTGGTTCATTTTCTAATCCGTGTGAAGCCACCCTATTTCATCTGAGGCAGTTTTGGCGGATGGACAACGGCGCCAAGTGGAAACATTAGGGATCAGACCTAACTGATTAATAACACTGTGGAAAAGCTACATTTTTGTGATAGACCACATAAATCTCTCTACTACAAGATGTCAACTCTCCAGCCCATGTCCTTGGTATAGTGTGTTTTTTTTTCTCCTTTGTTTTTGTCCTTTTCCTCCCTTGAATTCCTCAAATATTACAAAGTAATACATAAATAAGAGAAGAGCACATGTAATGAGTTGTTATCAGGCTTTAAGTTGGAGAGGGATAGAAAAAAATATAGGAATTGTTGACAGATAACAGCAACCTGGACTGAAAGTTGATGAGAAGCAAAGCTTCTGAACACGAGTGTTTTACATATTGATGTTTCTACAGTTAGCCAACAAAGAACACGAATAACATGACTGGGAAACAACCACATGTTACCATGGGGCACCCATGCTTTCACCTGTGCCACCTGCAGCATCATGGCAAACAAGCACTCCTCTTCCTTGGGATACTGCAAAACTTGAACAAAACTCCCAGGCAAGTCATCACAGCAATAAATCAATCTGAAGCTACAGGGGAGATTTAATAGGGATAAAGCTTTTCAGCACACAAACAAAACACCCTCCCTGGCTTTGGTCAGGGGTTCACAGTTTTGACCACCGGCCTTCTCATAACCCCGCCAGCCAGAGCATCACAGAACCTAGTTAACTCTTCTCACTCACCCTTCTCAGTTCTGGGCTTGCAGACTAACAAAATATTGTACCTGCATGCTTGTCATGAAAAACCCCTTTTAAGTTTCTGGTGAAAAAGGAAATATTTTGTGTGAGAAACATTTCAATTTGTCACTAAACCAAATTCTTGAGTCTGTTTAGCTGGGATGACCAGTTCAGCAAAACTCATTTTTGAATAATTTCTACTTCATCTGATGCACATCCTAAGGCAGTCTCTATTTGGCAGACAACTTAACCATGTGCTCAACTTGCTGAAGTTCCACTGCAGAGGAACCAAACAGGACATCCTTGGCGACTGATACCAACCAGGCAGACTCAAGATTCCCCATAAACGATTCAGTTTCAAAAAGAAAAGGAAAGAAAAAGGAAAACACGCACACAGCTGGCACACTCCAAATACCCTATTAGCCTCAAGTTTTGAAACAGTAATATGAACTAAGCGGTACCAGAATTACCCTACAAATTTTTCTCTTTTCCCATTTGTAAACAAAACCTACCCTTTTTTCATTGAAGCAAGAACCATAGTAATATGTGCATGTAAAATGTTAGTTTCCCTGAATCTATATTAAATTAAATATTGACTTACCAAGCACTGTGTCATTTATTATTTACTGCACTCAATTTTCTAGGATTTATTAAAAAATGGATAAGATCCGCTTGTGATAAAATCCCTACAGGTGAGCTCTCTAACCAAGCCCATTACGAAATCAGCAAATCTCTGGTTACTACAATAAAATGACAGTATTCGATTTGAGCGGTTGGTGATATTTTCAACAGATGCTTTGAGACAGTTCCTTGAAAGGAATAAGCTGCACAGTTTCATAAAAAAATTAAGACTGTTATTCTGTTATTTGCCAGACCTTTCTGTTCTCTTTTGCCCTTTTCTACAACCTGAATTCTCATTTTGTTAGAATGAATTTTAAGTGTATTTCAATAACTTGCTTCCTCCCCCATATACCTTCTGTTTTAAAACAACTTGAATATATGCAATGTACTACTTGGACTACTACAAACCAAGCTCTAAACAACTGTGCAAATACTTTTAAGTGAGAAGACCACTTATGGAAGAAAAAAGAGCGTTTTCATCTACCCGCTGCATTGTTTTTACCTGAAAAATTCCATTTCATTGAATGGTCCTAAACTCAGTGCAGGCTTGAGTTTAGGGACAGGTTATTATGCATGCAACTCTGGATAGGGCATTCAGCTCTGTAGAAGTTTCACATCTAGTTTTATACTGGCCTAGATATTTTCAGGTAGAAATTCTAATTTACTAAGTACAGTGCATTTCCCACACACAATGTCTTTGATCCAAGCTCCCCATTAAACCCTAAACAGTACTTATTAAAAGAATGATCAAAAGCATTCTCAGGACTGTGAATGCAAAATAAATTATTTTGCCATATCAGCAGGGGAAAAAAAGGTACAGCATGATTCCATCAAGCACACTTTTCTGCAGCTAATAGATATTCAAAGAATTAGGGGGAAAATGTGCTGCACCGCTCATCTTCCCCGTGAGCTCCCCCGTGTCTGCCTGAGACTGCCTCCAAATACAGATGTGCTTCACCTCCTTCTCATCCCCGGAACAGGGCAATAACTTCCTGAATACAGGAGAAAAATAAAAGCCTCCAAGGTTAATTGGTCACATCCTCGCTTTTGAAAAAGGCAGCTAGTTTGGAAAAAGTAAACCACATTTCACATAACTGCTGGGCAAGTTCTGAGCAGGGAGGGCTTATATCAACTCGTAAACCAAACAAGCACCATGCATGTAGGCTACACGTGCACGCCAGGAAAGACCCTAGGGGAGAACCATTTTAATTCCTTTCGTTATTAGAGCACCTCTCAAATGTCAGCGGCTGCTGCCGTGGCCCCTAATTGTTGACGGGAACAAAGGGACTCTCCTTCCC
This sequence comes from Tinamus major, assembly GCA_032466555.1. Taxonomy (NCBI): domain Eukaryota; kingdom Metazoa; phylum Chordata; class Aves; order Tinamiformes; family Tinamidae; genus Tinamus; species Tinamus major. The sequence goes on along the minus strand of JASSRY010001105.1, from coordinate 857,415 downwards.
ACACAGGTTCTCGTTAGAGCAAAGATCCATAGTGAAATCACCAGCCAAGATGCAGGAGCATTTTATTAGAAGAAAGCATATGTCAAAGAGCGTGAAAAGAAGAGAGTTCATCATTAAATGAAAAGGTCCCTTCCTGAGCTGCTGCTTCACTCTTGGAAAAAGCTGCTCTGAAGAACTTTGTTTGCTTGAGTATAAAAACTTCGCTCAAGCTTTGCAGAGATCTAGATGAAAGCAAATAGCACAAGAAGCCAAGTTTATGATTTTTCATTATGTTTGGATACACTATTAATAAAGGTTTCTCCACAGTAAATCCTCGGCAACACCATATCTATCAATAGCAGCTCTCAAACATTAATGCTATCACCAATAAAACAGTGCTCATATTCTTATACCTGCATATAAAGAGCTTACGGGCTCTTATTTGATAATGAGTTACTAGATGTAGAACTATCAAAAATTTTCCTCCATAGTACCCTACCCTAAGGGGTTTGATGGTTATTTTTGTTTGCTTTTCCTTTCCTTTTTTTTTTTTTTTTTTTTTTTTTTTAAAGCAGGTGGTGTGGGGGTGTAAAGGAAACCGAAGCTCACATGCATGTACTAATCCCGCCTAAATGTTAATTCTGGCTCCTGACATGAACTGCACTAGATCAAAGATAGGAATTTTAAGAACCACTTGGTTCATTTCAGCTATATTTTGCCAAGCGTAATATCATTTACCATGTTAACAACTTATAAGTATATGAGGCACAGAGCTAGGCTTTATTCTTGTACTAACACAAAAAACTTGTTTCTTTTTTCAAGCTTAAAAAAAAACTCATTAAGTCTCTTTAAAAATGTTAAGTCTTCTTTTTAACCTTGGTGGTGATGTTTGAAATTTTTCACGGGACTTGTATTCTTTTCAAGCAAGAAAGAATTTTATAAAAATCAATTAAACATTGGTTATGCCTTAAGAAATTACCTAAGAAAGGCAGAAATTACCTAAAGTAATGCTGAAGCATTCACCATTCCGGTGATGGACACAACTTGGATCTTATTAGCAAAGAATGGAAACATCTGCAAGGACTCTAGATGCAATAGGCTACTGAAAACACAGCTAAACCCTTGTTACATTTATTTTCTTTTTCTACTTGTTTGTTGGACAAGCAGTTTTCCTCAAGAATCTTTTTCTGAACACTTCAGAAGCTACAAGCTACCCGACATCTCTCTATTCTGCAGGCAAAATCCCCAGGTAGGGAAGACACATGCTGATATGGCGCTGCCATGCTTTCTCTTTTATCCTACTCTACTTGAAATGGCATTTTAAGAGGTCTGCAAGCTTCTAATTTAGGTGTAAAGAAGTAAAGGTGTAAAGAATCATATTAATAATCATTAAGGTACAAAGCAAATCTTTTGAAAATAAAATGTTATGTGATATTTGGAAAAAATAATTACCTTTATAATTTTTGTGATAAAGCATGATACTCTGAAGCACAGGTAAAACCCAACAGAGATGTTTCTTATATTACAAAAATGGCAGCTTATACCTATATATTAAAATAGACATCTGAGACACAACAGTATATTGTGCTTAATTCTCCAAGTCTCACTTTTTGCTTTGAATTGGTTTTGGGAAGGGGGGAGGTCTTTTATAAATTTGTACTGGAAATGAACAATATAAGATCTGAGCTTAGTAATAAGAAGTTATGATACACCATGTATTCAAAGTCCTTTTAAACATATTTCCTGTTAATAGGAGCTGTTTCTGTCACACATATACTGATCAATGAGCAGTTGGTAAGAAGGATTAGGCTGGAAGCAATTCACTTAATTTTTCCTCATTTCATTCATTTTAAGTGACACTTTAACTGAAGATAAAAATATTATAACTTGAAATAGTGGCAATTAGAATCCATTAGTACCTCAATGATCTGCGTTGGCATTAGATAGTCTAGACCAGGTTTGTCCTTCCAAAATGATGGCTTCACCTCTCAGACTGTTTCATTTGGAAATGGATCTTTCTCACAGCTCTGGCTGCAATGATCAAAGCAATTAGTTTCTGAGACCCCTAAAGCCACACTCATAGAACAATTGAATCGTTAAGGTTGGCAGGGACCTCTCAAGGTCATCTAGTCCAACCCCCCTGCACACGCAGGGTCACCTAGAGCACGTGGCACAGGACTGCGTCCCAGCGGGTTT
>JASSRY010001105.1:844351-855140 GCA_032466555.1 Tinamus major | reverse complement strand
GCCAGCACCATCCTCCTCACTGCCTCCCTTGAGGTACTTCTAGACACTGCTCAGGTCCCCTCTCAGCCTTCTCTTCTGCAGGCTGAACAGGCCCAGCTCCCTCAGCCTCTCCTCATAGGGCAGATATTCCAGTCCCTGATCATCCTTGTATATATTCTTAAAATTAATAGCTAAGGATAAAGACAGACAACAATACATTTTTCTTTAGTTGGCTTATACCAATACAAGATGGCAAAAAATAAGCTTTAAACATTCTCCTAAAAAATTAATTTCAGTTAAGGAAAACTCGCTCAACACTATAAAATGCAAAAGATGAAACACAATGTCAACAATTCCTTAGCTTTGCTCTATTTTTGTCTGTAACTGCACAAACCTCTATCTAAGCCCATACTTAAGACACTGTATCTTCCAAAAAATGTATATCAAATACACAGTACAGCAATTAAGAGCACATTAAGAGCAATACCTCCATAGTGTTGGACAGCTATTACAACATAGCATCTTTGACAGGAAAGATTTCATCATCTTGATCTTTGGAATTTCCTTTTGTATATGGTCTCTCTAAGGATGATCATCTACAATTTGAAAGAAGGCCAGTCTTTTATGCCACATATCCCTACATAATTAGCATGAAGGCAACAAGAAATAATCTTATACTGTTTTAGGAAGTCTTGCAATCACTACAAGATGTATCCCCCCCAAAACTAAGTCATGTTAGACTAAACAGAAAACAATTTTTCCCACAGGGACTTCATACAAATGCTGTGATTGCAAGGTCTTGCATTGCTCGCATCTCAACAAACAAGAAAAGATTTTGAGAAACAAATAGGATGGAGACCTACACTAACAGTGTAGGTTAACACTTTCAGAGCCAAGACAAGATATTTTTACTAGTTCTTTTACATTTGAGTTTCTCAAAGTAGTTAAGCCATGACAGAAAAAAAATCTTTATTACGTTATGAGGATTCAAAATAAAGGTCATTTATGGTCTTATGACTAAGGGAGGAAGAAAACCCTCCCATGACTGTATATGCACTATACCTCAGTACTTTCCAGCACTTGCAACTAATTTATCCTGGTTTAAGTATTGTAAGAAATACACCCAAGCAGGCTGACAATGAATGGCTCCTAAGAAAATAAATAAAAACAGGAGCAAACAACAGTAGGTGAAAATTATCAGGTCAAGTTGGACTAGATGATCTCTAGAGGTGCCTTCCAACCTTAACGATTCTATGATTCTAGGACATCTAAAATATATTGAAGTGTCTCCATAGCTATCCATTCCAGTATGTAGTTGGTGACTATTCAGAAACACACTCTGTCCCCAGTCAAATAAATCAGATGGATAGAAGTAAGTGCAAAAATAGAGATATTGCTTTAGAAAAATGACTGTAATAAAAACCTCTAATTAGCTGGTAGAAAATGCTGTTTAGCAAGAAGGAAAAGGAAAACTCCAGAAAGGCTGGGAGAAAGTACTGCCATTCAGCATGGCTCAAGGGTTGAAGTTGTTCAGGACCTGCAGGGACTTCTGTTCCACATCATATTTCCAGGAGAACCCTCCCGAAATTCACAAACAGCCTGTTTCAAATGGCAGATACATGCAGCAAAATTGAAACCTACAATAACCCCAGCTTAGCTAACACCTAAGCAGGCCCTTACTCCAGCACACAGACTCCTGGAGAGGAGCAGGATCTTGGAGCATGAGCCTCGTCACCACGGGTGGGGCTGCCGGGGCCAAGGGCAGCTCTCGGTCACTACCTGTGAACCGGGCAGTCTCCCCCTGGACACCACAGCTGTGGCAGCCACCCAAGGAGAGACCAATATGGGGATTGTCTTCCCTACTACATGCGTTCCAAACCCAAGACAAAAACCAAAAGCAGCCCCCGGGCAGGTCTGCGTGCCCTACAGCAGCGGCTGTGCTTGAGGCAGATGGGGAAGGCAACGCTGCCACGAGCTGATGGTGCTACACCAAGGCAGCTGGAGACAAAGCTAGAAGACACAATGATGAGGAATCCCTTGACCTACGCATCAAGGGATGCCAGTACCACCCTGCCCCAGGCTTCCCACACAGAGCCTTTCTGAGCAAGTCCATCACTGCCGCAGGCCGCAGAGCCATCAGCTGAGGCAGGCTACTGACCTCATAGCTCTCCTTCCCAAAGCCGTCCACAAATCCACATGTTTCTGGTTTTCAGAAATTGTTCAGATACTCATCAAATTGTTCCTCTGTATTCGGGTCAATGGTCAATTTCCCTGCAGACAGTTCCTCACTCATCTTCCAACTCTCCTTTTATTACCACTGTGTTTTAAGGAATAGAATGCTTCGTGGTTGAATACACGGCATTGTTTCTTTTCTTTCCTGAATTTTACAAGTTCTGTCTTCATTTTTGTCCTTGAATGTAAGTCTTACTTTTCTAGACAACACGCAGTATGAAAAACTTTTAAGAAGAATTGGTACTCTAACAGAAAAGAAGAAAAATATATACCTTGAAGTTACATAGTTACAGAATGAAAATCATTTTTCAACAGCAATTTAACCTAAAGCCAAAGTGTAAATTTGTTTTATATTCCAAAAAATCATCGAATGCATCCATCAATAGTTTCCAAATGTCTCTCAAAATCCACATTAAAGTTAGCTCAATTTGGGATTTTTTAGTCTGTCAAACTGAATCACTGATTTCAGACTCAGGTACCATATTTTATTTTCAAACATTTAACCTTTCATTTCTTTCAAATCATTTTTAATTTAATTCTTAAATGTAATACATCTTTTCCAAATACCTCATCTTGAAAATACCAAAGCAAAATGCTTCAACATTTTCTAAAGAAAACAGTTCATTTAGAATGCGATTAAGCAAATCCCACTAAGATCTGAATATTTCCTTGGATAGACTCAGCTCTTAACTATACTTATTAGTAGCTGTCAGAGGGACTGAGTTTTTCATTATCAGGCTAAGGACATAGCCAGCTCTCCTCCGTTTATTACTCCTCAAGCCTATTCCTATGGAAAGGCCAGTATATCTCCCAGATGGTGCATAACAAGCAGCACAGAGTTAATTATGGGCACAGGACCAGGGATCTCTGTTTTCCTGTCAATCTCCTAATGAACGCAACTTCTGTGCCTCCCTGACAATGAGCTGGAAGCTGACCAAGCTCAGAGCCTTGGCCTGATTATTTTGCTGAAGTTTAGGGGAGTCTCTCAAAGTTATAATTATTAGTGCTGAGATAATAAGGAAGCAAAAGTAAAGCTCTTTTTGCCACAGAAGTAGGAATAGGGTGAAGGGATAAGGTAAGCCAGCAGAAAGAAAAAGCGACAAGCAACACAAGTCAAAGAAAGAAGCAAGGAAGCAGAAAACAGAGGGTTGGTGCCTTTTACTTGCATCCCTTATTTTACTGTAATTTTCCTGGCATACCCTTGTCTTTTTGTGCAACTGGCTACTGAACTACCTGAACCTTAACATTGTTGAATAATTGACAAGATAAAGTATTAGCATTGAGAGACGGGGGCATAACTTCTCTGGCTGAGCTAGACTGGGATTACAGTTTCTTCCAACACAGAGAGTAAATGGCCTTCAGTTAGACACACAAGCCACCCTCTGCACAAAGGTCAGCAGAAATGGCCATTCCCTGCCTCTCTTCAGCTGTCTGCAGCAACGGGAAGGATCCTCTGAAACCTTCCCTGACACACAGGCTGCCATAGGCATCCAAAGAGAGTAGAAAAGCAGTTTCATTCTGGAAATCTGCACTAAGTGGGGTTGCCACTTTCCCAGCTCTAAAGAAGCAAGTTTTGTATAGGACAATTTTTCATCACCAACAATCCACTTGATATACAACTTCTAAGGGAAAAAATGTTCTTTTAAACACCTCCGTGACATTCCATTAAATTATTCAAGAGCTCTGATCAGGTAATTCTGTGAAACCCTGACTTGGCTTGGTGAAGCATCTATTTCTTCTCAGCCACTCATTTCTGCTATTACCTGGAGTTGCTAAGTTTTACTAAAAGCTGATTGTAATCCAAACATACACTAACCATACGGCTACCATGAAAACAGCCTACAGATGCCTTCAACACTTGCATCTCTTTACTTTCTCTTAAACTAGTTCACTGTACAGCAATACAAATTATGGTTATAAATTCACACCATTTTAAACAACTCTGAAGGTTGTCTCAGACAAAGTAATCTGCAGGTTAAAGGAGGAATCTTTTGGATAATTTGTTAAAATTAATATGGTTACTAAAGTTATAACTTGGAAAAAATAAGGTCTAATTATAGTGAATTCCGTAGTTTTAAGACAGAAAGCAACAAGACCAGTTTAAACTGTGCCTAAAAGCACACAGCAGTCTATTGACATTTTAAGAGTACAGGTAGCATGGAGTTCAAAGGGGTTTTAGCCCAATTTAGCAACTGGTCAATTAAATGCCAGATGGAGCGTAATTTGGATGAGTGCAAAATAATGAAACATCAGGAGAACTAATTTAAATTTTACATGCACATTTCTGTGTTCAATTTAGCTGACACCTCTTGGTAAGAACAAAAAAGACAAAACCTAGTAATAATTGTAGACAGATCAATTAAGATATTGAGATACTGAATTTTCAACAGCAGAGGCTAACAGGATTCCAATACCTCTTTCACTCTCCCTATTCCATGTATAAAACTGCAGCTACTTCATTCTCCCAGCCCCTAACAAGAGCCAAAGTAGAATTCTGCCCGTTTTTGCACCCCTGTGGGGTACTTGCCCAGAGGAGCAAGACCGACCCTCCTTCCTTAAGCGAAGGCACTCAAGAAATGGGTAGAGTGTCACAGAGGGCAATGCTTGCTGAAAAGAGTCCAAGGAGCCTGGAAGGCCTCCGGAAAGAAATGCAGCAAAGCCCCTAGTGCCAAAGTACCACTATATCGGTTTCCTATCAAGAATATATCTTCTCTAATTAATATTAAAGACTTAATATTATTTAGTGTTGTGGACGTATTTTAAATACTTCTCATTATCTTAACTCTGAAGGACACTTGGTACTTCAAATCATCCATAAAGCAGGCACTGAAGGTAACTTAGGGAAAACTTATATTAAAAAAAAATACAGAGACTGCAGAAATTCATCTTATTGGATTAAAGCCAGGATTTTCCTGCTTAACAATTAATATCAGCCCTTTCTCTAGCTGTACTCAAGTCAATGAAAGTAGTCCTCAAAAAATACGCTACTAAAACACAAAAAAAGCTCCAGACCTTGCAGAAGAGAGATGTACATTGAGAATGGGTGGCATGTTAAGCACTGGGCTACTGATTCTCTTTCCCCAGACCCCGAAGGGCAAACCAAGAGGGGCACCTAATGAAATGGATCTGAAAAAAGCAGCAATCATTTATAGCTTCCTACTACTTGTGGCAAGTCCCTGAGGCTGACACTCACTGGCACATTTTTTAGCACATTGCTGCTGGGGGAAGGAGTGTGACTTATTTTCACTGACCCATTCCTCCTAAAATATGCACTTCTGCAAGTGTCTTTGTTGAGCAAAACACTTTGTGAATACTAACAAGCTCCAATGGATTTCCATTTTTTGCATGAAAATCTAACAAATTGACATGGAGGAAAAAGGAAATAATGGGAAATTACAGTTCTTTTTCCCTCTTCAATCCTCAGACTTATTGGTGTGCTAAATCTCAACCTGGTCATCCAGGGCTTTTTTCTAGCAGATGTTCTGTGAAGGTTGGACTAAGTGACAGGCTCCCTCCTGATGCAACCCAAAAAAACATGGAACGCATCAATGAAAACCTCTACAGACAACATTTTTACCTAACTTTCAAGTAAAACCAACAGCCCAAAACACATAGTCCCCTTTTCCCATAATTTCAGTAAGAACAGCTTTCAGCTAAGTTCTCTGACATCAGTCAACCAGGCTTCTACACCTGGTCTGACATCAGTCAGACAAGGATCAATTTTTAATAACCATACTTTTTTTTTTTTTTTTTTTTCTTTTTAGCTTAGTGCAGGTCTTGCTTTTTCGTCCATGTATACATTGAAAGAAACTCTCATTGCACACAAGAAATATTTGCTCTTTTAGTCGGATTCCTTCCAAATTCAGAAAGAGAAAAATTAGAGAGACTCGCAGGTATTTAAAATGGATTCAGACTGCTACTCCCACCGTGAACATTTTCATTATGCCTGTAATAAAATGAGAACGAGGGAGGGGAGGGCAGGCGGGAGCAGTTACCTCCTGCGCAGGCCGGACTCTGCCGTCCCGGCTGGGGAGCCCCTCGGGCCTGCGCCCGCTCCCAGAGCCGCTCCGCACGCAGCCCGCCTTCCCGCTCATGCCTCAGTCCCTAAAACCCAGGTGTGCTGTGGATTAGCACAACTTACAAGCAGTGTGTGGAGATTTATTATGATAATTGTTGCTTTTATTTTTTATTTCCCTGAACTCAAAGATAATTAATGCCAGTATGTGTCCTGGTGTCTGACTCCCTTAATTGGCCCTATGGTGCCTTGGGTGTTTGAAAATCCACTCACTTAAAGGCTTTTTTTTTTTTTTTTTTTTTTTTTTTTTTTACCTCCTCTCCTTTTGACTTGTTTTCCTGGAGCTGTTCATTAGTGCCTAAAATATTTGATTACATTTAATTGTGATGTCTTCAATTCTGTGCACCTGCTGCAATTTACAGACTGGGGGAAAAATAAGGCCTACAGGAGCTAAAAAGCGAGACAAGGAATTGAATGTAAAAAAGAATTCCCCTGCAAAGGGTAATTGGGGTTAAATACGGAAACAAACTAAACATATTATTCAGTTTAGATTTTCCCAACTGCTATAGTAGCACCAAAAGGATTTACAGCATAATGGATTCATCTTTTTGTGTTTCTAGAAGATTTCCACATTATTTCTCAAGGCTTTTTTGCTGTACTTGGACATTCAGAGTTATTTTCAACTTCATCTCTAGCATTAGCCAAGTCCTCAGGCTGCTGTTCCTGACCAGCCAGCAGCGTTCAGTGCCTGGCCTACCTGGAAATGCTGCTTTAGTGAAATATACACATTTGACCACCTTTTGCTATTTGTGTTAACATTTAGTAAAGATCTTGGCATTTTAAAGGAGGGAGAAGGGAGAAACCACATCAGAACCTTTTTTTTTTTTTTTTTTTTTTGGTTAACCGGGGGGGAGTGTTTTTCATTTATTTCTGAGGGATAGCATAGGCCTGCACAACACCCTCAGACATGCACATCAGACAAGTAAATAGGGCAATTTTAACACTCTTCATGTTAGCATTACCTGATAAATTCTAGTTTGACCATGTAGAAGAGGAAGGAAGGAGCATGGAGTAATGACGTGTTGCAGGATATGATGTTCTGTGATATTTGCAGAACCCGCCTTACTGTGGTGAACTATTAAGTGCCTCTTGCCAAGGCAATTCAACAAATGTCAGGTAGTAGGAGCACCCCCACACTGATCAATCACCAATGTTTTCCTTTATTTCTCTGCGCTGTAAATACGACCTGGGGCCATTTTTATTAACAATTACTGATCCATAGAAATCAAGGCTCAAAAATCAATTTATTCCAGACAGTCTAAGTATGGCACGCACTGAAAAACACAACACCAGGCTCCACTTTTCAAACCAATATTCTCTTCCTAATAGTCATAAGCCGTAATAAGTCATCAGGGCGCCTAAGAACATTATCTTACAATGAACCTTTTCTGTGAATATCTACACTTCATTGTGTTGTACAAACCACTGAGCTGTCAGCAAGTGCTAGAAATTAATTTCACATAAAATCAGAGGCAGCCTACAGCAGTGTAGGCAACACAAGGAGGCAAGATGTGTCAACAGATTTACACTCCTCTACTCATTTTGAGATAGCCTTTAAACCAATATTGTAGTGCAAATATGGCATGTTTTGTCACAATTCAAGAGCTGTCTCTGTGCGCTAAAAGGGGAGTGCCATCTAGCATTGAGAGCAGGAGACAAAGAGAACATAATTTTAATTCTCTATTTTCACAATAGACCTTCTGGCAAGATATTTGCTTTATCTTTCATTTTGCTAATGCACAAATTGGAAATAAATTACGCTTTGCTAGTTTTAAATCACAGCACACCCGGTTGTCCCCACCAAAACAGTGCTTTTGAACCTCATTATAACCAGATTCTCATGCAGCTGCACTCCAGATTTCAAGGAAATATCAATTCAGTGTATCCTCAGATGGTTTTGTCGCTAGATACCACTGGTGTCATGTAGTGTCTAATGAGCATATAGTTTATAGCATGAGAAAATTTAATGGGTCTAACAGGCACTTCTTTCTGCCTTGACCCTTTAGATCTCTCAAGTCTGTGGATCCTTCCCTTAAGGGAAGTTCACATGTCAATGCTGTATCTGATTACCACAATTAGTCTAAGTACAGAATGTAAACTCTAAGACTAGTGATTAAGCCTTACGTCTTAGCCAGTGAAGTCTGAGGTTTATCTAGTTTAGTAGATTTGCAGCCATTCCACAGTTGTCCTCTTTACTCCACACCTACACGCAGAGACACTCATGCCAGGAAAAGAAACTGCACAACTTCCCCCGCTGCAGGGCTGCCCCAAGACTGCATTTTCTGCCTATCTGTTATGAGCACATGAATAAAACAGAGTATCAGAAGACAATTGTGTAAAAGCAAATTGCGCAGCACAACTTGAAAGCTGAAGCTTAAAACACTTAAGGGGTGGGTTTGCCCAAAAGCAAGGAGCAAAATGACAGCTGAGAAGAGCCGTAGAGCACAGCAATGGGTGGCACCCACATGAGGATTCAGCATGGCTCAATCCACAGCAGCGTGTGCCGAGTCATCATGGACTGCTTTACACATAAAAGGACACGGAGAGCACAAGGAATAACACAAACAAAAGACACGTTTGCACAAGAGATGACACGGCCAATGTTTACGTGCAGTGTTACAGCACAATAAACGGCTGCAACTATTCCAATTGTTCAACTATTCAAGTTCTCACACAAACCCTGTGATGATGGCACCTTCTGCACTCCTCTTTCTACACAAGTACTGCTCCACAATGTTTGATCAAAGGCAAAAATTGTCCAAGGAGTCCATGAAGAACTCACCACTAGATCAAAACATCATGAAATATTCTGCATCATTCATCCTATTGTCTCACTCAGACTTCTATCACAGTAAGATTCACTCCTGGTTCTTGCCTCCCGTTTTAGGTTACTCAAGAAAGCTCTCACTTTAGCACAGTCTACATCTGTTTGCAACAATCAGCAAGTTACTCATTCCCAAACCAATGCATTCATTAATAAAATAAGTAAATAAAAATCATTACAAAGATACTGCAATGTAGGATATTCCAATAAGAACAGCATATAAGGCACACTAACTCAAATTGCCTCTGGCATACAAACCAGTATTTTTTCAAGGACTAACCAGTATTCCTTCTTACAGCTTTTGTTGTGAAAAAGCTTTTGTCAGTTTTCTGTCAAACGAGAAGAATATTTCCAAATAAATGAAAAGGTAATAACCTTCCTTTCTGAGAGTTATGAGTAGTTAGAGACAAAGAACACAAAGTCTCACTTACATGTGAAAACTTGAAAGATTCTTAGACATCTCCCCTTGAAAAAAATCACATTCAAGTGCAAAAGTCTAAAGGACAAGCAAAAATTCTTGTCCAAAAAATAATCCACAATTGCTCAAGTTAAAATTATCTCTATGAGTTCTGGTAAATGAACCAGATCTTTCTGTTGTTTTATCCCAAGAACTACAATAATTAGAGAGGAAGATGCAGGAGGCATAGAGCAGTGAATGTCAAGGACACTTCATGCAATACCCTAATGATGAATGTTCCAGCATCCTCAAATAAACAGCTTTCTCTAGAGATTGTTTGAATGAAAATAATGTAATTGCACAAATCGCGTAAGCTCAGTTTGTGATGGTATAGAAGAAAGAAAAGGAGAGAGACAGACAGCAGTCATGCTTCTTGCAGTCGACGGCGTGTGGTGAATAATTGATCATTCCTTCCTTCCTTCCTTCCGATGAGTTCACTAATTCTCTCAGTGCCGCACTTCTACAAGTGTCACGATCACTATTAAACCAGCAGAGGAACCCAACAAGCCCTTGAGAATACCTACTGTCTGAGAAGGCTTTTAAAGCATTGGCTGAAAAATTAATGCAAAAAGTACAAAAATGATTCTGAAGTCTTCTTCACCTTTGCTGTGTGCTATGATGTTGTACTCTACAGGCACTGCTCCACAGCCGAGCACAGATTTAACCTGCCTGCAGTTTATAATGAAAGATGGGGGCAGAACCATACCATTTGCTGAGAAAAAAAGACATTAATGCCTTGGTTATAGTCAGTCAATTAACAGTACAATTTACAGGTTTTAAAAAAGACTTCTGTGTTAATTAGTGCTCTTGAAAACAATGGACAAATAACACTGCCAAAACTCTTCGGTATGATTTCATCCTGAAGACATTTTCTTAGGAGATCATCAAGAGCACTGCTGATTTCTAATACTGAAGACACAATGACCCCATGTTTTCAGTCGTTTTGTTTGAGAAAGCAAAAAATATTTATTTTTAATGATCCAGAGAGCTAGTTCAGAAGCAAATGCTTTCCTCTAAATTTAACAGATACTCTCTGACACCACTGTGAGACTCTTACAGAATCCAAAAGCTCAAACAGACCCACAATCTATGAGTAAATGTCTGAGCATGCAACTCATGTACGGGAACAGATTTCCCCCCAAAACAGTTTGAAGGGTTGACCACATGCATATCAGTTTTTACACTTACACAGAGATATCAAACTATAGGAAATACATTTGAA
>JASSRY010001105.1:817350-842450 GCA_032466555.1 Tinamus major | reverse complement strand
AGTTTGAAGGGTTGACCACATGCATATCAGTTTTTACACTTACACAGAGATATCAAACTATAGGAAATACATTTGAACAGGTCTATTCTACTTTGCAGATCCTCCAACAATGTACTTGAAAAATGAGAACATGTTTTTTGCTTAAAAAAGCAAACAAAAAATATTTAAGACTATCACATTAATTGCCAGTTCTTTAGTTTTTAAGACTCTCATCGTATTAAATGATGGGACAACGTATGTTTGCAAAGCACAAGAAATACATAAGAACAAAGCCAAATGCATTAGCAAGTGCTGAGCTTAACACTATCAGCTGCACAATTTCTAGCAAGTTGACTCTGGGTTTCCCTTTATTAACCAGCATAACCCGCACAAACGCAAACCTAATGAAATAAAAAGATTATATATTCCTGGGTTTTACATGAACATGAGACAGATATGATCATTTTTTCAGGTCAAAGATACATTATTTTCTTACAGTATTTTGAGTAAATGACAAAACGAAACAAGTGCATACCCATAAAGAAAGGTTGCCCTATAGTTGGTAAATAATACTATAGAAATAAATACATGGGGGTGGGCAAATTATGTTCTACATAAACATGTGCATTACACCACAAAGTTTCACTACAAGTTCATTTAAGAGCTCGAAGCAACTATCACATGTCAAAACAAACAAATAAAAAAAACCCAGGTCCTTTACATTTGTAATATCTCCCTTTTGCAAGCTTAGGGCCTTTCCTCAAAGAGCATCCAGGTTTATGTCCTCTATTCCTAGCCCTGCAAGGCCCTGGTGGTTGAACATGACCCATACAATTTGATCCTACCAAACACAGGAATCAATCACCCTTAACACGAGGCTGAAAGGAAGGGTCAGACTTGTGTTCGCACATCTGTATAGAGACCAGAGCAGTTTAGGCAAACCATTTACCCATTACTTCATAAAACAGCAGAATTCTGCACAACACAGATCTGCAGCAATCATGCACTACCACCTGCAATAACTCCCAAGCTCCCTGCCACACTGCTCACTGCAACAGCATTCTGCCTTGTCAACGTGGAAAATGAGGCACAGGACTAAGGTGACACATACAAGCTACCAAAAAAGTTTCCTGCCTCTGAACATTTTGGACAAATCAAACATTTTATTCATCCTGAACCTGGAGACAAAAATCAGAACACTTTCAAAAATAAATTAAACAGTAAGTCAGTGGACTTCATTTTTGCTTTTAACATGGCTCTTTTTAATGTTGCAGATCACCATAATTTCTAATAAGTTGTTTCAACCTAAACAGAAAAACGTATTAATTAAGAATCTTCAGACAGGATTTTTTTTTTTTTTTTTTTTTTTAAGAGATTTCAGATCTTATTTCTGAAATAGAAAGATAATCAAAATTTATCCATTCCTACAAATAGTTTGATTTCCTTACCTTCTCCATTTCTAGGCAGTCTTTCTCATTGCAAATGTAGAGCCTCTCTATTTTGGATAACTGTTGAGTTTTTACTATGCACGTAGCCAGCTACCCAACTACTGACAATGTCTATAGCTTCGGTGCCTTATACACATAATTTTTTAAGAATCTACCAGGCACAAGGAAAGGATTAAAGCCTCACAACAGGTTTTTGTTTGTTTTTCTTTTCTCCCCCTTCCCCCACGCAATGTTCTGATCCCTTCTCTTGCCCTATATCACAGTTGTGTACGGAAAGATGCCTAGAACCCAATATTGCATAGGTGCCTTGCTGAAAGCATGGACGACATGATGCAAACAGTATAAAACAGATGTACATCATGGCTGGTGTGGGAATGCTATCATTAATGACTAGGGTGGGGGTGGTCATCAGAGATCTGAATGATTAAGAACCCCATCACAGTGATTTGCAGCCACACTTCCTGAATTTTCTAGAATTATTGGCATTTCTATTATCAATTCATTATTAAAACATTATAGACTCTTTAGACTTCACACCTAGACTGTCTCTGTAAATATTTATTAGTGAAGATGTCACACCTGCTTCATTAAAAAGAATGCTAAATTAGTAAGCTTAAGTCATTCTCAGCCAGAGCTTACAATTAAAAAAAGGTCAGTTACCTCCCCACAGAGATTTCAAAGTTCGCTTTGTACTTTCAGAGAATCTTAGCCTTATTGCTTGTTTTGATATACATTTATCAGCAGCATTTAAATGCCTAGGTAATCAGTGCCATACGGGCAAAATCAAACCAATACGGAACACAATTTTCAAGGACAGACTCTCCGCTTCACCGACTTGCGTTTCTAGTCTACGGGCTTCATCGTACTAAATCACTTAGGCTTACCAAAAATTCTCCCGGCACTGTACAGCAACCTTTGCTACCTGCTTGTTACCACAGGCTTTCTGCTTTCCATCTTTTTCTGTTCTGCTCCACAAAAATCCACTCCAAACAGATCAATGCTATGTGACCACATGGAGACAGATCTATCAGCAGGATTTCCAGGACAACATAGAAGCTCAAGTTATCCAGCAACACTGAACAGATGGTCTTGTCAGGCTTTATTTGAGAAAGGGTGATTCCAGCGATAACATCTGCTAATAAGCCTTTCTTGACTATCCTTTAGAAAGTCAGCAAGCTATGGTATTAGAAATGAAAGATCAAATTGGGTCAGACATGCTCTTCTCAAGGTGCACTGTAGCTTTCATAAAGGTAATAGCAAAATGGATTGAACGGTCGCTTCACATCAGCTTCTTTGAAAGAGCTCCAAGTACGTCAGGGAGACGGCACATAAAGCGTATGGATGGGAAAAACAACAATAAGCAAGTACCTGACTTGTATGCAAGTTGTAAAGCATCATGGAAATATCCTGAAGTTTTGTTCGTTTTAATTACTGACATTATTTTTGTGTTTGGGTTAAGCTTAAAAGGATTTTTCTACTGCTGGAATCACTGAAAGTCCTTAAATAAAGAATTCTGAAACCCAGCTTTCTCTGTAAATATTTTAGATAGTTAAAAACGAGGTGCCTTTTTCTTTTTGACACCTCTAAAGTAATCCCCAATAATATAAAAAGCCATTGAAATACAAAAAAAAAAATTAAAAAGCTTTAGCTTTCACTTTTAAGTGAACCCACCAGTCATAATACTGTATTTTTTAGGTATGTCAGTGCCTATAGGCACCAAGCAGTATTTTCCAAATTCCTAACTATTAATTTCGACCTATATCTCTTGGTATTAGCATTTCTGTACTTTGAGAAGTTCATAGAAAGCATTCAGAGGTAATTTTAAATATTGAAATGTTTTTCAATATTTGGCCTACAATACCTCTACCTTTAATGAAATAATATGAATTCACAAGTCAAATTCACAAGTCCAGCTATTGCTATGTTTACCATTCAGAGGAGACAAAGGCTTGAACTTATAGACAAGACAGACCCTAACTTAATACTGGGACTTCTGAAGGACTCGATTTCCACTACAGCAGGGCTTCACCATCAGGTTACCACTTCTACTGGGTTGGATGGGATTAGTAAAACTAATTCAAACAATTGAAAGAAAAATTGAGTGCAGTTCCTTGGCAATCCAGAAAGTTTTCCACAGAAAAGACATCTGTTTTCTGCATATTATGCTAAAAATCCTCCATGACATATTTTCAACACAGCTTTTCTGTAATCACAGGATTTGTACCTGGGCTCATTCTGCCACGGCAGCTGAAGCAATGTGGGAGGATGTGCAAACCTCAAGGCCGTGACTTTCCGCACTGCTTTGTAACTCCAGAGCAGGACTAGCCATTTCCTAGGAACATCTGCTTGCAACAAGCCTGTTGCCATCTCTGTCCTGGTTCTACAGGCTGGGGTCTACTGATAGCTCCAGAAAGCACCTCATGAGAGAGCATAAAAACCTCCAAAAATGGGCTTTTGCAAAAGCCCAGAGAAACCTTCTGTCCATTGAATATAGATTTAGTGGAGAAATTGGGTGATTAGATGTATGTTCCTTCTTTCCATCTCCTTCCTAGTCACAGATGTGACCACAAGCACCACAAACTTCACTCAGAGTTCTATACCAACAGTTTCATTGGAAAAGAAGGAAAAAAAAAAAAAAAAAAAAAAAAAAAACTAATGGAGTTGTGTTTTTCTTTAACATCAATCTAGGTCTGGGAAGAATCCAGGTAGTAGCAAAAGAGATCAACACTGGTGAAGTGCTGGAGACAGAAGTGTGCTCAGTTATAAACTTCCAGAACAGGGCTCAGAGGCTGTTACCAAGTTAAACTAATCCCCAAATTTGATAAAGCCCACACAGCTTTAAAGCAGCAAAGACAGAACTGGGTTTAAATGTTCTGCTAATGATGAAATTCAAACACAACATTCACCTAATGAGAAACCATTGGCCAAACCAAGCTGCAGATATATCCTCAACATTAGCTGCATGACATACATCAAATGCCAACATGCAGATGAAATACCTAACACAACTTGGCAAAAAAAAAAAAAAAAAAAAAAAAAATGTTAACACCACCAAGGACAGCTAGTTACAAATAGTTTGTAGCAAGTGGTATTTACACAGGCTTTAATTCACATGGGGCACCACTAATTGCACCAAATTTCTAAACCACCCTTCCTGTCTCAACAGCCTGTGCTGTGTTCTCCTTATTTAAGGAAAAGAGATCTCAGGGACCCATCATCAGCAGGTGCAAACACTTAGCTCCATTGCTTAAAGGCAAATTCGTCTCTGATGACATGAGAGAAGCTATACTGATTTATACCAGCTGAAGTTGAAGCCACATATCCTCTGTCAAATGAAAATATCAGTGTAATTATGTCAGCATAACAGAGGCAAACCAGCAATACCATTATTGCTGCATGCCAACATGTGCTTATTTGAAAGTGTTACTTACATAGTGACTGCTATAACCAAGTGCTTGCAAAGTTCAGTTATTCTGAACATCTCAAGATACCATTTTATTGAATTGCAGATGGCTCTGATTTCTTTTTTCGGGGGTGGATTAGAACGCAGTTTACAGACTTCCCAACCTCTGCTCTGCTTATGCTGTCTGGCAGAGAGACAAGCAATATAGGTAATTTTGCTTAACATCTTCAACACAAGGGGATGATTTGCTAGTTTATAATTCTGTTTACTTTTATTTAGTTACAACAGCTTTTGGAGGGTGAGAGGGAAAGCTACTACATTTGCTTGTGAATTCATGAAAAAGGAATCGTAATAAGAAAGCTAATAGTCTGTAATTCTCTTTACCTAAGTGAAGTCTGACAGCTTCACCAAGTTATGAAACATCAACACAAGCAGATATGAAAAATCATATGATGCATTTTCTATAACAACAGAGTTTTGCTTTACTGTAATTGTTTATGTGGCATTCATCTTTTCTGGTGGTAAATAGTATAAAAGTATGTAAAATGCTGTGCTATTATATTTTTGTATGCATAATTTAAAAAAAGATGGAAAATAGACTAATTGATCATTCTGTTGAACTACTTTTCCTGAATGTTACTCTATTTGCTGATATATATATATAAACAGTCAGATATCATGAACTATTTATAAAATGGTAATATTTTGCCAGGGAAATATTGTCTTGATTATATTGCCATGAAATGCAAACTGATTAATTTATTTACTTAATAAGCTCTTTTAGAATTAGGTGCTTTAATTACACTCCAAAACAACAGGCAAATAAAAGACTAGACAAAGTACACATCCTCTATCAATGCCATAGGGATAGCCAAGCCCTGCTCCAGATCCCATGAAATACTTGGCACAGGGATGTTAGAGACAGACCTTTCTGAACAAAAGACCTCCAAAAATCACCTTCCAACCCAGGGTCAAACAGCAAAACCTAACAAGGGAGCCCATGAACACAGCAAGAAGGACCGTCTCCAGGCATCAAGACCTGCAATTGCCAAGCCACAGCCATGGGGACAAATCCTGCAGGAGGTGCTGGGAATGGCCGCATTGCAGCGTGGCATGGGTAGGTTTGCACATTGGCCGGATCACAGGCCACGTGGCCAAATGACTCCTTGGAGCCTGCTAGCAAGCTCCCCTGGTTCCGGCATCTACCGCATGTTCCAGCAGAGAAATAACCTTCACCACGTAGATAAATACCCAGACACCTGGGCCTTAAAGTTTCCTACAGGCAATCCAAGCAGGCATTGCTATTTGGAAAAAAACACAGGCCGTTTAGAAAATTAGGTGTAGCTGAAGAAACAGATGATACAACTCTACTCCATCTACATATATCAAGGATTATTTTTGACTTATTTCTATATGCAAAATATGAACTGAACCATAGAAACGGAAAAATGCAAACAACTCATTTCAGATAACTTCCACAACCCTACCGCAGAGTCATCATCTCCAAGTGGATTACCAGTAAGGCAGAGGTACTGCCTTAGTAGAGGTACTCTTTGGGATAAAAGAAAGCCCACAGAATATAGGAGGCTTAGAACATTATATAGGGCAGATAATCTTATATCTGCATGTTACTTATCTTAAATGTTTCTGAAAAGATCAACCGTTTACCATCTTTATTAATATATTCTTCACATTCTGGGCAACTACATTTAATTTGCCACATGAAAAACAAAAAACCATAATACTTCAGTAGCATACTTTGTTCCAAACTAATGGGAATAAATAGAAACTTTAGACTTTTCTTTTAATGTTTAGGAAAATATAATTCACTCTTGTTGTTATTCTTAACATGAAATAAATGAGTATCAGAGACTGAAGCTCAGAAGTATCCAAACTCATCAGAGTATAGCTTCACCCTTGAGCATGCTCTCAGTCTAATAGTAGCAATTTGTGCATAATCTTCAAGCCACTAACTAAACTGTACCCCACTAAATTATATAAAAATAATAATGGATCTCTATCCTCACTCCAAGCATTCCAAATTATCAGATTTCTGAAGTGTCTCAAATGCTAAATATTTGATTCATTTCAATAGCCTTTTTCCCCCTCAAAGAGTAGAATAAATAAGGTGAAATCAAAGACTTGGATTTCTTATTTCCTTAAATACCTCCTAAGAAAACTCACCAGTCAAAAAACAAGAAGGGAAGAAAAAGTAGTCTTATTACTATCTGGATAATTTTGGATACTTTTGACTAAAGCCAAATGAAACAAGAGAAATCTCTGATTTACTTAACTAACTGCTATACAGGAGTCAGAGAAGGCTCAAAATTCAAGCTTCATAGCACAGCATAGTTTACTATATCTGAGATTGACTCTGGCTGCCTATCTGTATTTTCTCTGCACAGGGACAGTGGAAAAAGTCTCAAAGAGGGCCAGTCAGCATCTCTGTCAACATTGGCATGCGGATCAACTCTGTTCTGACATAATAAACCAAGATAAACAGGTCATCTACACAAATCTGAATGTTTTGTATTTTTTAAAGCATTTTATAGTATTAAATTACATATTTAGCATTTATTAAGTAGCAGATCACTGCACTCCAGTTATCTCTTCAGGTCACTTGAGATGCAGCCATCTGCGCTCCAATAAAAGGAAGGAAGAATTAACTTTTCTCTCTCTCAAAAAAAAAAGTCACAGTAATTTAAATATTTTCAAAGACACTTCTAAACACAGACTCCCTCAAGGTCACCATACAATTCCTTGTCACCAAGGAAAATTCATTCCACCAATCACTCAAGGCTTGCGAAATAGAATGGCAAAAATTTCCAGTGTAACAGGGCCACTGAATCTTAAGACAAACATACAGAAAATCCCTAGAAAAACACTTGTGAGGAAATAGATTTGGTACAAAAGAAATTAGACACAACAGAAATTATCATCAACAGAGCTGTGCACTCTGTCACTGACTGTGGGTAAGTCTGAATGTACAAACTTCTTTTCAGTTTCAAGCAAAATAATTTGCTGGCAGACTATAAAGTTCATTAATATATATAAATTAATAATTACATCCAAATTACATCAATAGTTTCATTTGAAGGATGACATTCCTTTCTAAGACAATACAGGTGATGATCCTTCTCGGGATGCGAGTCCTGACCACACGGTACGGTTGTACAACACAAATACAAATTTCACTGCTCTTTAATACCAGAACTCAAGCTCAGTTTTCCCGTGAGCTGGGGACTAATGTGTAACTCCATTACACGTGAAGACATACACATATCTGTCCCTAGATCAAACACCATCAGATGTAATAGAAATGATCTCTATACATTTTTTTGGACTTATGAATCTGATTACAAAGATGAGATTAATCCAGTAAAGGGCCCATAGTGCACGCTATATATTTTTTTAAAGGTTATATAGGTATCATCTTGCTATTCCTGCTAAGCATATTACCTATTTCTTCACAAGTGGTTCAAACTGCCCTAACAAACCAGAATTATTACAGTTCCAGAGTCCTCATTGAATCAAGTATAAGAGCAGCTTTGTGAGCTCGGCAGCAAGTATTAAGCAGTGCAAACCATGGACATTCAAGATGAATACCCACCTATTTGTGAAAAAAAAAATAATAAAAAATTCGAGTAAAACAGAAAAGTAATGCATGATCTGTAAAAGGATAAACAACACAAACCATGCTGTAGCACTGTTAAGGCTCTTGTTACCAATCCAGCACTATAAGCTAACAAAAATATTTCATTGAATAGCTCACTACCCTTTGTCCTGCCGTTAGCTTCAACCAGGAAGGTGAAAACAGAAGTTCACACATATTGCCACATGCAAGCACAGCACCATTAGAAAAGTCTTTTTTTTTTTTTTTTTAAAAAAAAAAAAAAAAAAAAAAAAAGTGTGCTTGTAACCTAGGGAGAAGCTCCAATTACCGTGACCTGCAAGACACAAGACTAATGCTTGTCTTGCCATGTAGCATGTTGTGCTCACCTTCTGTCTGCTCTTTCACCCTTTAATTTATAACAACTCCAGCTCCGTACGATGCTTATGTACCTCAGCTCAAGCAGACTGCTAGTACTCTAACAGTACTTGGGACACTTTTCCCTCCAAACAGAGAGATGTGCTGAAGCGCTTAGTTGAAGCGGGGCCAATAAAGAATAATGAATAACATGTCTCCTCAGGAGCACAGCCCATTAATAAAGGACTATAGCAGTAAAATGGTAAGCAATATACCAGGGAGTGTTACCCTGTTGCCATGTGTTAATCATCAGATTTGAGTCACAGAAGAGAGACTCCTGGAAAATGAAACAGAATAAACATGGTATTGTCTAGATGCAGATCAGAAGGAAACAAGACAGTTCCCTGCGTCATAAATACAATTTCCCTTTGAACAGTGTGCCCGCCCGGGCCAGGATGCCATGCCATGGCCCATCCATCAGCCTCCAGCGCAGAGCTAACCAGGTCTGTGCAAATAGCCCTCCCATTAAGCAAAAAGGGACTTTTAAGATGACTTAGTCTTAATTGCCAGACAGACATTCATAAGGCTTGATTGGTTGGAAAAAAAGATTTAGCTGATATCTAAAATATGAATATAGAAAATCTATCCCCAACAATAGATATTGACACTATGCTGATGGTTCCTGAATTAAAAATTTAGGAGGACATTTTTCAAAACACTAAGTTAGGTATCCAATTCAAGGAGAAAGGCTGGTATAAAAATGGTATAAAAAAATCCCATCTTTTGCAAAGGGATAAAACTGCAGTTGCAGATTTGAATACAACCTGCTATACTCCTTAAAGGAAGCATTTCCTTCATTTAAGACATGCACCATCTTAGCTGATATGAATGAAGTGCAACTTGATGAGGAAATATATATTCCGCATTAAAAGAACTAATATGACTGGTAACGAAATTTAACAGATGAAAGACTTGAGTAAATTTTGTTTAAAATGTTGTCCTAGATTTAATAGCAAACTCTTCCAAGAGCCATTTTTAGAAAGGCAGAAATATGACAGGACAGCAGCGCACTCGAGTGTGCCTAATTCATTCCAATTCACAGAGTAATGCATTTCAATTCGCACGGCGACGCGTTCGCCTTTCCAACAGGAGAATCCAATCTACTTGATGTTTAGTAGAGTTGAAACAAAATCACAGCAGCAGAAAACTGACATTGTCTATTTTGCTAAATAGACAAGTAGTTTATAAAAATTTTTCTCTGTTCTTAAACAGTGTTGGGCTTTATTTATCAAAACATATATTATGACAGTAGATATAAACAATTCATAAGAAATGTCAATATTCAGCTACAGTTTCCTTCTTTTGTCAGACAACTTGAGTCTATTTTGTTATGCACTTACACCTTGGAAAGCTATTACTGTGTCACACCTGCATACTGCTAGTGAGATTCTGTACTTTGTCTCTGCTGATATTTTAATATTTAGCTGTTTGCTGTGATCAGTACAATTTATTCAATACGTATTTTTGTAAAAATGAAAAAAAAAAACCTAGAAAACAAAAGCTTTGAATTGCAGCATGCTCATACAGCAGCCTGATTTAAATTAAATTTATATCTGCATAATATTGTCAAAGTCTGCAGTAATAAGAGTAAAAACCTGAAGTACAACTGACTAACCCACTTGGAGAACTGCACAGGTCAAGAAAGCTGAGCTTTTAAATGGTTTTCATATTTAAATGGATTTTTCGAAAAATATTTGATATCTCTACTGCTGTGGTTCTGTACAAAAGTGTCTCTCAGTCTTGTTTGATATGCCACATTAAAGCAGTGAACTGGCGTGAAGAACACATGGGTTTCCAATAGGACCTTAGGTTCCAAACTTTTAGGTCCTTTTTGACAATCTGCCTAAATTGGTTGCCACATAAGAAATACTACATTTTTTTGATAACCCTCCATTAAAACCTCTCTCGAACATGTTGTTAAATTATCTTGCATTAGATCTATGCACTCTGGAGTTCCCCATAACATAATTCTCCAACACCTACACAAAGCTTTTCAAAATGTTCCTCTATTTCCCAGATGTCCTACTCGTGTGCTGAAATTTGGAATAATTTATTATTATTATAACTACTATACGAACAGGCATACGCTCAGGTATAGGCATGCAAAAATGATAATACTCAACTCCTTAGAGCATAAATAGTTTTGGTATTTTACTATCTCACAACATTCATAAAGAATCACAAACCAAAACAAACAAGCAGCTCACAGTTGACTCAAAGTCCATGTTGTTCTGTTATCATTCAGCCATTTAAAACATCCTCAGCCCCTATGTGTACACATGCATGTGCCTGAGAACTTGAAAGAGGAAACTGTGACACATGAGCAAGAAGGAAGAACAGAGATGCAAGGACTTCTTCCTGAATTACTCGAGGATCCAGCAGCAGCGAGTCCTGCTCAGGGTTCACACCTCGCGTTCCTGTACGTGCCCACCGTAAAAGCCAATCCGCTGCTTTATGAGGCACGAGATGAACCAGGAAACTGATGGTTCTTTCTAAGCGGTACTTCTAGGTTTCTGCTTCTTTTATGGCAATGTTAGATTAAACATGAAGATTAAAAGGAAAGCCATTTTATTACAAGGAAATATATTGTCTCATTTATTTACTTGTTTTCTAAGTATTTCTAAGCTTTCTCCTCTGCTGCAAACTAGCAAAGTCAAATACTATAGAAATATTTAATGTTTAATTTTACCATCATAGTTTGTTCATGGGACCGAATATGCATTCAGGACAAGTATTTTCTTAAGTGACCTCAGCTCAACCCCCAAACTATACCATTTACATACCAGGCTGCCCAGAATTTCTTGCAATTAGAACATGAGGCTTTCTTGCTCTTAAACTATCCTATCCTAGGTCACAGAAGTGACCGAAACACTGAAATTCACCTTGAATATTACTACATTACCAGCCCTTTTTATGACCTGACATTTTAACAGCACAATCTAAATGGTATCAGTAAGTATTAGTGAAAGTGTATCCTTGATCTGCACTTACTTCAGTTCACTAAAGGTCCCATTTGTTTTTATTGAGGTTAATGGATCTGTGAATACAGATCCATTAACCTCAGAATTTTTAAATGTTAAATCAGCAGCTTTAAATAAATGTTAACATGAGGCAGCAATTACTGATACCGTAATACCAACTGGAGGGCAAAGTTTGGAGCATGGACTCCTGAGAATATGTTAAACAACCAAAACTCCTCTATTAGTAAGATAAAAAACAATATAAAGCTGAATATTCTCTGGAGCAACAAGGAATAAAAACATCTTGTTGAAGGAAGCCTGAAGTGTGCAGCACTGAACTGAACGCTTATCTGCCTGTTAATTCGTCTGTTCTTTAGCTTCGACCCAACAGCATCTGCAGCAGGATGATTTACACACTCACCCTATGGGTATTATTACTTTCAAAATGAACTTACCACAGCCAGTGCAGACAGAGGAAAGTTTGTTATCCCCCGAATGGCGATTACAGTGTTTGAATAGCTTGACATTCAGAACCGGAGCCTACTGTGGAGCAGCTATTTGACATCCACGGCAGAGGACACGGGGAGGCCGGGCAGCTGGGGAGGCCTGCAGGAGCTCAGCACCAGGGACCAGCAGGGCCCGCGCGGGGAGCTCCGGGCAGGGGCTCTGGTGCGGCCTGCGGGCAGCCCGGCACGCACCCCGTGTACCAGCCCCGGCCAGCGCGGCCGCGGCCACCACACACACGTACCGTTAGCCAGCGCTCTTCTCATGAACACACCTGCTGCTTAGTTACTAGAAATCTCACTTCTAATTCCACTTTCAGGCTGTGTTTTCTTCATAATGAACTCTAAGAGATTAATGGCTTTTCCCAGAGACACTCATCAAGACAGTAGCACTGCCTACTCAACTGTCATTTTAACCATCCTGGTCCTCGGCCAGAGTCACACAAGTAGTACATGAGACTATTTTCGAACTGCATTCGGTTCCTCACCAAGAAGGACCGGTACCTTTGCTGACAAGGTCCTCAAACACGTGGAGGACCACTGCTATCTACCTCGAAATACTGTTCTATATTTTATTTAGTTGCAATAATGGTAAAAATCTGTTAGTTCCATCCAAACTGTCAAGTCTTAAGAGAAGGAAATAACAGGCTCCAAAGTCTGCTCACCCTGGGTTTATAGGACCCATACTCGCCACTCTGCTGTCCAGCTTGACAGAGGGCTGGAAACAGTTCCCTTAGCTTCCCAACTTCAGGCCTGCTTGAAAGCTCAATTAAACTAAGTTAGGACTATTGCAAAGCCATTCCAGTTATTGCATTGCTAACAACTTGTCTCCTCAGGGAGGAGAGTCTCCACAGAGCTTAGGATAGATGCATTTTTTTTAAAACCTAATTCTAAATAAAGCAACTTCAATTTCAAGGCTTAATCAACCTGTGACACCAAAAAAAAAAAAAAAAAAAATGATACACTTTAAATGGTCTGCCAGACTTTTCTGGGAGAGGAACAGACTCAAGCCTTTAGCTAAGCATTCAGAAACAACAGAGATATCTAATAGAGAATATTTTCTAACAGTATGATTTAAGAAAAGCCCAATGACAGGCCAACACAAATGATTTAAGGAATGATTCCTTTTACACACTGCGAAATGATCAAAACAAAAGGGAAAAATAGAAATAAAGTCATTGTTAATAAAAGGCATCTCCACATTGCTATATATTATATCACACTCCTATTATATTGAGGGCAATCAACAACCTGCCTTCTAACATCCATCAGCAGGGCCATGGGTTTGTGTGGACCCTGTCTTCCCCGCCGAAAGGGGTGAAGAGTACCTGCACATCAAGACGAGGAGAACTCTTCAGACAACCCCGTGCAGATGGCAAGCTAGGGGTGACCTGTGCGTGCCGCTACTCTGCACCACTGCTTGCATTCAGTCAGTCTATACAGCAAGGTTGCACCCTGGCCAGCGTCACCGGCTCGGCACCACGTCACATACCAGTTGGTCAGGCCAACACCACTGTGTGCTACAGCATCAGTTCTTAAGGTCTGTTCTTGTGTGAGCCATTTGAGCGAGCCAACCTTTCAAAGTGGCCCATTAGAGGGACTCCCACAGCTAACTTTTGATTTCATTACTGTTCTCAGTGTCAGACAAGGGGTCAGCCTGATAAAAATGGTACACAGCCCATGCTAAAGCACTACATGGCCTTGTGCAGTAGGTCATCCAAGGCAGAGTAAATTAATTACTTATCTGAGCCTCCTGGTCTAGGACACACATCCAGCTTGATAAATAACATTATGAACAGAGAATAAAGTCACTCATTACTTTGGCACATATTCCTAGAGACAAAAATTGGGCAGTCCCTACAATGAAACAAAATGAAATAATTCAAAAGGCCTCAACAAAACTCCTTTCCGCTTTAATCATACAGAGACCAGGCACAGCAGTAGCACCATTTTTTGAGAACACAGCTGCTATCTACTAAAAGCTCTGGGGCCAAACCCACTGCAAGGGAGGAAGGGATATTTGCTGGGTATCAGTGTATAGCATTTACTAGCCATAGATGGAGGGGGCATTTCCAGGTTTACTGTTTAAAACATGGTGTCTGCATGTTAATCTAATAACTTCATTTTTGACAAATGCATCCATTTGAAGATGTTTTCTCCCTTAGGGAAAAAAAAAACCCTCAGCCCATATGTTTCCTTCCTAATGGTCTACTATATGAATATCTACTGCACGTCTCCCGGACACAGCATACTTAGAAGCTCGCACATGCTGTTACTTTATGCGTCATACTTAGTGGGTTCTGCCTTATGCATTCACCAGCTTCGCCTAAGCCTCAGTAAAACTTCTATAATTTTATATTAAAAATAAAGCTCTTAATAATTAAAAACAAAGTCATAAAGTTAAAACCAATTAGTCTTTCTAAAGCCTCATTAAAACAAGGTAGTATTTATCAGATAGGACTTAATTCTCCCCAGCTTCGGCAAAATCTACAACTCCAGTCAATGTTCACGATTTAATTAGCAGCTTGCCTAAGTGCCAGTCATTGAATGACACTTCTCTTGATCTGTTCCCTCAAGGTGCATGTTGTGCTGTCACATGATCCCCTGCCATTAATCCCTAACCCCCAAAGAGCATTTGTTTACTTTACTCAACAAGGCAACAGCTACTAAACAAGTATATAGATTGCAGAGTTGCTTTAAGATATGATTCTTATCATATTAAACCCAAAAAGATAATATTTTGTGAATGTTACCCACCTCGACATTCCACACCTAGCATGTGAATTATATTATACAGCTAGTAAATAACTACTGAAAATGCTAAGTGTCACTTAGAAAAACGGACAAGGCAACAAAGAGCTCACCTACAAGTTCTGCTCCAGAACAATGTGTCCTCCACGAGCGCTTCACATGCAAGGACAATTATACATAATAATAAACCTCATGTATTTTATGTCTAACCAGTGGCTGCTCCACATAATGGAAAAGTAGCTGAAAAGGATGAAAGGAGGAAGTTACTTCAATCCCATTGCTATCTCCTCCCCAGTGCCAGAACAGGCAACAACACTTCTTGTGAAAATGAATGAACCAAGTAAATCAAACCTAAGGAAAAACCACTTGCTATTCAACATTATCTGTAATTAAAGTTAAACTGAAAAGGGAGCATATTCCTCCATATAGTTCCTCCTTTTCTTCCTCCTCCCCAATCAGATAGAGCACAGTGGGGAGGTTGTTTTGTGACTGGGGATCTTAGGCTGATAAGCACTACACCTAATTATACGAGAGGCTGTAAACAGACGCAATTGCTACCTGCTCCTTCATACTATTTGAAGAAAACTTATCTTACTAAAAGAAACAAAAATTCTCCCAAGTTACCCTCCACATAATCCTACACTAGTATTACAGAACATTAAACATGTTCCAAAACATATTCCAAGGCAGAGTAAAACTCAGCGCTGTTCCAGCCCCAGGGGTTTATTGCAAATAGCGGGGAAATCCTGTTCCATGACAGCTGCAGACCTCCCTTCACATTCACAGAGGGCAAATGACGAGTGCTCCCCCCAAGAGAGTAGCTCAATCTGGCAGGAACCTCCCATGCACCCAGAACATCACCGCTACTTTTTCCGCCGCACTTAGGGTGCACTAAAAGCAATCTTGAGACATACATCTAACAGCAAGTAGGAAAAGATGGCAATTTTTAACTGCAGCTTTTTAACTGGCTAATCTTCAGAGATGGTCTTTTCCCAGAAGACCAGCAGCATCATTTCATCATGTATTCCTGGCAGGGATGCTATTGAGAATGATATGTCCATACCAAAAAAAAATGAAGGCGTACACTGGTAATCAAGAGTATTTATCTATTAGAAGGGAAGAATATGCTGAGTAGGATTCCCCAAACAGTTTGGAGGAGGAAATATGGAGTTTATTAAATTTGCAGAGGAGAAGAAATAGAAAGGGACTACAAATATTCTGACAAAAGGCCAGCAGGACCCCAACCCGTGCTAGGCACAGCAGGGATACAGGTCTGCAGTTCCTTCGTGCAAATCACACACGTGTTGCTGCTCCCCTAGCACAACACTGGTCTCGGGCATGTGCCCATCTGCAACACACCTGATTCTGCTCCGGGGGCAAACCAGGCACATGGTACCTACAACTCGACAACGGAAACCTCCCTCTCCTCATGGAAGAGCTATCTACAACCAGCGGCTGTGCACACTGTGTCCCACCTCACTGCTGCTGGGTGCTAGAGGTGCCGTCTGCTTCATGTGGCAGTAAAGCCCTGCAACTATCGGAATGATAGGGGATAAAACATAACATGAAAAAAGGAAAATACCGGTCGTGCCAAAATGCACTTTGTACAACTCCCTGAACCCATTTGCTAGTGTCTTTCACTAACTTTCTAAAATGCAATTGATTTTTTTTTCTCCACTTTACCACTAATGATCCATGTAATCAAACTCTACAGACTCAAGAATCAGAATACAAAAGCAGTGTTTTGCTTCTTTTTGCTGAAAAGGCAACTGCCTCATGCCGTCTAACAAATCCTCTGCCACTTGGAGAGTTTTCAAGATGTTATATGAACCTATGGACTATAATATGTAGAGACCTAATATGGACATGAAATTTCAAACCAGTTTTGACCGCTAAAAACATAAAACCTGAAATTAAATATCAAAATAAGAAGACAAAATGAGAGTTAAATTCTCAAGTGAAAAAAGAAGAAAGCATTTAAAGCAAACAAGTTGCAAGAATTAATCAAATTTCACGTAGAGAGGAAGAAATGCCTTAGCTCTTGTTTTTACTCAATGCCTTCCTTCCTCCCACCCCTTCTTCTTTTCCCCCTGTAGTTATTACTACCATAATGGGCTCTGAAATTCCAACTGGCAGCAGCAACCTATAAAGAAGTGAGCTCTTAAGCTTCCGTTTTTCAGAGGGGCCAGGAGAGGAAGAAGCAGCACTGCTGCCCCTTGAAGTTTGCGGGCAGATGACAGCGTCTCTCACACCAGTTCTCCACAAACACACTCTCATATTTGGATAAGTTTGGTTAAGTCTCAGGCTATTCACTACAGATATCTGATGTTTTATGTTGCTGTAGACCAAGAAAGCTCCCATCCAGCACCCTTTTAGCTCTATCTTTTTTGCACCAAGCTCTGTAAGCTTGGTGAGAGCTCGGGAAAGGCCTCGCTCACCAGGACTGAGGCCACTGCTCAAGCACAACCACCTCCTTGGCCTACACTAATCAACAGCCTCTTCAACAGGGGCCTTGACAGGGCCTTCCTGTCTCTAACAGGGCACATTGGGAACAGGTATGCTCAGTCCCCAGGACCAGCTCTTGCTTTCTTTGTGGCTAACTGCTCAGCCAGAGAACGTGGCAATTGGAAAGCCTAGATGTTCTCTAAGGAACACAACATGTACACATTGTTGCAAAGAGCTAGCACCAACAACCTGAGTAACATTTCATGCCACTCATGTCCTCTCTCTTCCCATAAGGTTTTGTCTGTGCCTACTAGAATGAGGACTTGTGTAGTTTACTGGGCTCCCTGGATGTCTGCTTGCAATGAGGTTAAGAAAACACATTTAAACCTGCAAGCATCAGGAATCATAATTACTAATATTCTTGTTTTATATAGGGATA
Source organism: Tinamus major (assembly GCA_032466555.1). Classification (NCBI taxonomy): domain Eukaryota; kingdom Metazoa; phylum Chordata; class Aves; order Tinamiformes; family Tinamidae; genus Tinamus; species Tinamus major. The sequence continues at coordinate 824,495 of JASSRY010001105.1, read as the reverse complement.
AGAGCTAATTCATACTCAAAAGCCAATTAAAATGTTGTCTAAGTCCTCAGAGGTTATCAGAGTTGGGAATGAGCAAACGGATACTTCTTTGAATGCAAACACTGAGGGGATGGGAGACCAAAGATTAATAAATTTTCTTAATCTGTCTTTGTTTACAAATATTCAATTCTCACAGATCATTTTGAACAAAAATGGGTTTTAGTAGCATAATTCAAGCACAAGCAACGTGATTATCAACCAAAACCTAAATCAGCAGTTTCTTCTTGGACAATTCTCTGCATGTCCTTGCCCTTGCACAGCAGATTACTCTCTGCACAGCTCTACTTGGACTGTTCTCTGCATACCTTTGCCCACAGCCCCAGAAACATGGCTTACCTGCTTCCTTAAGTACCCTAAACACCAGCTTGTAAATTTTCCCCCCATTCTGTTTTGCTTAGCAAAGAAGGAGCTAGACCTAGAAGCTTTCTAGTTCAAATTTATTTTAGCTGAATGACATGGTAGTAGCATTTTCCTTTATGTTTCAGCATCTGAAAACTAACTCAAAGTAGGGATATGTATTTCTAACTAAGAAATAAAACCCAATAAATGCCCCTGGCAGAGTAGCTCTGGACAAAAAGCAAGCCTGAAAACTTGAATAAAGTAACTTTCTGCAAGTCGAGAAATCAGGAGAAAATGTCAAATTAGAAATATATATTTAAAAAAACAAACAAAAAAAAACACAAAAAACCCCACCAACACATTGTAAGGAGCTTGAGATAAAAAGTAACATTTTGCCATCTCTTCATTAACAGAAAATTCATAGCACCAAAATATATTCATAGGATCTATACATATAAAATTGTTTCTTTTACTTCAATTTATCTAATTATCGCATTACTAATACCACTAAACACTTTACAGTAAGACAAAGTTTAAGGCATTGCTAAACAACATCTTTTTTGAATATACAATAAAAATATGCTCACAGTACAGTGTATTGCCAAATAAACATATCAAGGACAGAAAAGACAAATATCTCCCCTTCGGTTTTAGAAATTTAAGTTGGAAGATAGATTTATCCAAGTTAACACAAAAAGATGGTAAGAGAAACCAAAATGTATTTTAAGATTCACTGTATTTTGAAATACTATTTGTCAAATGGGGGAAAAGACCACTATGAAAATTAACTGGAGCTGCATAGTTCAACTGAGGTTATAAGTACATAATGCTTCTCTTCATACAACTCCTATCCAGACTGAACCACTTTTACTAGTTACAGTTAGAGCAATTAAATTAGAACAAGCAAAATCTTTGAAGCTTAACACACTTATTGTCTCTTCAGTGAGGAAGGAACAATAATATTTTCATTCTGACTGCAAACTTACCTCCTTCAAAATTTGCCTGTTTAATCAAGACACATGTTACCTCAAGCCATCTTGCAATAATACAGATATACACCAGAACAACTTTTATCTATTTAATAAGAGGAAATTATCTTAACATGAACTGGATCTTAGCCATACATACCATACAGCACAAACACTAATTCACCATCAAAATATTTGTACAAATATTTTTAAGGTACGAGTGACATCTTTGAAAATAAAGTTTTAACAACATTTCTTCTTGCCAGACAAACAGACAAGTCCACAAAAACAGCAGAGAAGAGTCTTATCCATTGTCATTTTTCATTGCCTCTAGCCATTCAAATAAGCCAGTTCTTTCACAGGTCAGCCTTGCTGAAATATTAGCTTATGTCCCCAGTACTTTTATTATGAAGTTGAAAGAAACGACCTTCAGCTTGTTAGACATAACTGTGCAGGGTAAGATTACTTTCATTTGCATTTAATGCAAAATAAAAAAAAGCCATCCAAGTGAATGTCATTGCTAAATATCAAGCACATTTGCTTAACTTCTGGGTTCCTGAGGCACAGCCAGTGAGCAGCGGCTCTCCCCAGCCAGGAGTTTGAGCGCCAGCTCTTCAGCATCACACATCCATCAGTCACCAAACACCACGGTCACAGATGCCCTGTGCCACATATCCCGTTACTTGGGCAACCTCTGCAGCATGACAGATGAACGCAAGGCTTACCTCTCATACAAAATAACTCTTCTTTTTATGCATATATACAAATAATTCCACATAAGATCTATTAGCACATCCAGAAAACAGCACCTGGTGCTACAGGAAAAGTAGCTTTGCATAGAAGATTCCATAGCTGCCTTCCAGCACGGAGAATTTCACTTCCTTACAATCAAAAGGTAATCCTCAGAGCCATGTATCATGTTCACTTCTGCTATTTGTGGTGGGTTCTTAACTAACGTATTTTTCAAGATTATATATGGCATAAATCATAATATTTCTGGGCAGAGCCTGCTAAGCAGTATTTAGGGTGCAAAGAAACAGATGGCATAGTTATTATACATTTAAAAGCTATTTTTCTTCTCAGAGACTGCTCTTGTTTAAATAAAACCAGTCTTATAATGTTGATTCTGTAGGGAGTAGAGAGCAACTTCCAGGGACAGAAGAGTCTGCTTCAAGCCTAAGTTGTTCTTATTGGTCAGATGTCTGGATGCTCTCACTAAAGATGAACTAAAGATCATTGTCCCAAACAGATTTCTGCAAAAAAATCATCTTCTGTATACTGTTTTGTCCTGCCAAAGAGCCTACAGCAAGTGCAGAAAAAGGAAATTTCACAATAAAAAATAAATCCCGAATTGCTCTCACTGATTTATTTTCCAATTCCCATTTACTCTGAGATTTTCTACTACTTGGAGAAAGAGAAATTGATGCAAGATAACTATAAAAATCCCATCAGCTACTAATATTGTATTTGTAGCTTTATTATTCCTCATTAAGCTATATTGGAGTAATATATGAATTAAGTTGTACAAGTGAAATCTTTTGCTTTGTTTTAAAACAAGGCTATAGTAGTCTAATTGATTATCCATACTTGTAGGCTTGGCAGACTAATTTGTTCTGAGCTCTTTTGAGGAGATGCCTTTGGGATTCTGGTTTGTGATTTGCAGAACACAGAACTGCCTCAAATCAAAGTCATCAAGATATTTTTCAGTCAAGGCAAACGATATCAGGAAAAAAAAAAAATCAAGTAGGTTAAAGCCCAGAACACCAGTTCCTACATCAGCCACCCTCCGAGCTGGCACAACAGCGAACCTCTCAAGAAGGTCACCTCCTGTTCCATAGCCCAGCGTCACCTGCCCGGGGTAAAAAAAAACAAGGAATAGGAGAAACACTTAATTCAGCTGGTTAATCAAAATCCTATTGGTTGCATTGTAGAAACAAATACATCCTCAAGATCTTTTATTTACAAACATTTAGTGAAACTAATTTAATTGTTGGAAAAAGACTATCACTTGCTCAGCTTTATTAATATACCTAAGCATATTTCAGTTTTCAAAGTCACTATCCACAAACAGTATCAAGAGAACTCAACTGCAGAATCCAAGCACAATATAAAAATTTATTAGTTTGATCATGATAGGAAAAATGTATCATTAGATTAATTAGGCAATTAGCAGAATTCACAGCTGCTCTCTGACAACTGAGTCAGTGGTTCTGAATTAATGAGGGATACTTTCCATACACTTTCTACCAACAGAAGTTTATGGAAACATTCGTTTCTTTGATGTTTGTCATGAAAGCTAATAAAAAAGGGACTGCACACTCCAACTAAGCTGCTATTCAAGAATTATGATCAAAGGCTAGCTCTTACATCCATGCTTCTCTCTAACTAATATATGGCATTCAATAATGAATTGAGAATGCTTATCATGTCCATTTACTTCAATAGTAATTTTTAAAGCTTTCTTGAAGACTGGATTAGGCCCACTATTATTTTTATAGTCATTATATTGCCAAACAACTGAATGGAGTGTTCTGTGGAACACAACTACAAAACAGGCAAATGTAAGGTAGCTTATTAGCAAAACACAGATTAAGACTCAGCTTGTTCGGAAAGACAGTGGGATTCACACCCCACCTCTGTGGGGTGACACAAACATCATTGGGCACCAAGATTAGCCATGGTTGCACAGACTTTAAATATTTTTATTACAATACCATCAGTCAAGTTTGTCGAACATCAGTGAAGCTTGTGCTGAAATTCTAATAGAGTCCGCTTAAGGTTTTTGTAAAATTTTTGTGAGATTTCAATTGGGCTTACCTTCCACTTCCAAGTAATTTCCTTTTTCTCATCTAGTTTTTTGAACTTAATTTTTAAAAAGGTCTAGTATATTATCAGTTGAAGTATACAAAAAAAAAACATCACAAGAGCTTGCTTTCAGGTGCATTTCCATATGAAAAATACGATTTTAAAAACACGCAAATAGAAACTTCAATTAATAAGCTTAAGTTTCCATTAAGTGGGATTAGTAATGATCAAGACAGAGCAAAAAAGTAAACATCAAGAGAAATACGTCCTAACCAGGAGGCATCTCTTGGCAATGAAAGATGAGCAGGAGATGGATACAGACATAACTAGCAAGGTTGGGCTGACCGAGAGTTGAACAAGGAAATCAGATGCGCCCCACAGGCAGCAGTGAGTCACCCTGACCTTGGCAGGACTCGGAAAGCTATTTAGTAACTGATTTTGCAATGTTCTCTAGCAGACAGGCCAGGCAGAGCCTCTCGCCTAAGCTCTCAACTGGTGGCCAACTCCCCTCTGAGAAAGCCTGTTCAAGCCTAGCAAATCCTGGGAGCTGCTTTTCCATCCTGTACAAGGAGTAACCCGCACCCCTGCATTTCCATTTCTTTTTCTGAAAGGAAAGATTGAACTTTCTTGGCCAAATCCCTCCTGAATTTTGTGGATATTCATGATGGAGAAATACAGCACATAAAAGACAAAACAAATTTGCTTTTCTAGTATTGCTGAAATGCCATTAGCACATCACACTCCTTTGGATATGCCTGGTTTCCCAACCTGAAGTGAAGTCTTTGCAGGACAGTTCACAAACTCTTTTGACAATACTAGCAGAAAACAACGAGTAATTCCATGCTAAAGCTACCCGATTTTACCTAATTTTCCTCTGAAATGTTAAGATGTTTGAGTGATGATATGCATCACGCAAAGCGCAAAAAAACCTTCTAGGAAAACCAATTTGAAACAGAACCTAAGCATTAGATAATGTTTTTTTTCCCGTCACTGTAAATAATTCAATTCCTACAGAGTTTGTCATATTATGCTCTTAATATAAAGATATAATTACAAAGAAATACTTGTCTATGGCTTTTTTTTTTTTTTTTTTATGTTCCACTTAAGTCTTGGAACTGCTATTATTGAAAAAACCCTAATATTTCTTTTTGCATTTTGGACTGCATCTCTCTGCATTTTTTTGCCCATGCATCAGGTCTGTAAGAAGAAAACAAAAAGCTCACACATGACTACGCAAACTATCCTTCCATGATGTCTCCTCGTAGGTATTAAAAAAAGATAAAATAAAAAAATAAAAAAGCCACGATTTACACAACACATCAGTTGTTCTAAATGGGGCCTGTAAGTACCAGAGCAGAGCAGAGGACTTCACACGCACCACAAGGAAAGGGAAGCTCTGAGGCAGCTTTACTTCAACAGGAAGGATCATTTGCCACAGTGGAAGCTCCTGAGGAGAATAAAAGCAGGTGTTTTGACTGACAAATCCACGACCTTCCCCTTCACACTTACTTTCGGAACTTAAAAAATAATCAATTTGGCAAATAAAGCATTCCATTGTTATCTATTATTTTATTTAATAAGGTGAACTGTCTCCATGCTGTTCATATTTTGATTTCCAATCACATTTGCCAGTTAAATCCTACATATTAGTAGTATGAACTGACCCTTTGCTAACACTTTTTAATACAATAATAAAAAGTCTGTGCTCTAAATGAAAATAAATTTTTCATGACATCTAGGGACAAAACCTGTATAATTTGGCTTTTGAATTAGCACATGATCCAATTCTTTGACTTGAGACTCCAGAGCCATAGGGTTGTTCAAATGTGTATGTTAAATATTTTTAACATCACCATTACTGAAAATTTTTGCCTCCTGCAATATACCTCAAAATACACTGCCAATTAGCCCATTATCATCATTAAAAAGGGAAAAAAATTGAAATATACTGGACAATCATGGATATTAAGTGACATGCAGGAACATGGAACAGGACGAAGATCCCAATATCTGAATTCTTACTCAGAAGCTACTGTGGGATGGAGTTTGAATCCCTCATCTGGATTCCACCTCAAGATATCTGAAGGATGCAGACACATTCTAAGGGAGATAATCTGTACCATAAGGTATCGAGATAGTATCACTAGATTACTTCTATTTTAAGGTCTTTTAATTTTCAAAAGGAGTAATTTATTTACATAACTGAAATGACAAAACAACACCTTCATGTCAACCAGGAAAAGCAGTATTATATTTCACTTGTTCCTATTCAATATACAAGAACTTTTTTTTTTCCTGATCCCTCTAAGAAATGAAGGGCACACTGCTGTTACAACTGCTATTACTGTGGCACCACACAGGCCAGCTGCTTATATGACCCAGTAGCTCTAAGGCTACTTTTGTTGACAAAGGAAAACTCATTTTTTTACCATAAACACATTGTAAAATAAGAGAATCAAGCCATTTTACAGAAGGCAAGGTATGAAAATTCAAGTTAAAGCCTCCACTGGAGTGAAGTTTATAGTGCTGCTAGTTTTAGCATTCTCAGAAAAATCACTAACATGACTTAGCTTCTATTTAAAATCTTGCAGCCATAAAGCAGACACTCATTTATTTAACACCAAAGCAAAATGAACTATCTTTAAGTCAGTGAGGAAACTACGTAATTTAAGAAAATACTGTAGGTCTCCAAATCTGTGGAAGCAGAACTGGGATACAGCACGGTCTTCACACAGGCAAAAGGTAACAATGCCAAAAGCAACACAGGGAAACGAGCGGTGTTATTTGTCAAACGCAAGCTGGACATATAGCAAGTCGACAAAATGCATTATTGCTTCTTCATTTATGTCACAATCTATTTTTCCCACTAGTCACAGCGACACCGATATTAAATTATTTGAATTGTCCACAATGGTTTCCAAATCCCACTACTCAGTCTACTGAATTGAATTTCTAGGATATCTGCCACCAGACCAATTGCTTGCCAGCAGCTGA
>JASSRY010001105.1:798900-817250 GCA_032466555.1 Tinamus major | reverse complement strand
GTCTCCTCCCAAAGCTGCCTTTAATTGCTGACATTCTTCCCGGTACTCTACATGACTAACACCAGGTTAGACACCAACAAAAGACCCAGATAAAGCATCACGGTATGAATAAATACCTAATGAGTAATCCATGAATAGGCACTAGAATGTTATTGGAGGGAGGTCATGCCTTGACTTTGAATCTTTAGCTGTTTAATAGATTTTTGAATAAGGCCTGAGAAATCATCTCTCTATTCTTGCAGTCTTCTTGCTGGGAAGGCTAGCTTAAAGAAAAGAGTCTAAATATTTAAAATTATGCTCATTAATGCACATGCTTCTGGTCTACTTAAGAGCCATCTTTTGCCTTATATCACAGCATTCAAAGCAACATTGAGCATTGCAACCTTCTCTTCTAAACCTACAGCTCTCTGCAAATACAACTGACGCGGATATAAAAATTCTTGGAGGGGTGAAGGCACTGAAAAGCTGAGTCTTAGCTTAGAGCTATGGCATAGCAAGGGGACACAACCACTTAAAAAAAAATGAACTGTACATTGAGCTTCGCATAAACAAAATCCAAGTCCCAAGCTGTTAGTCCTTTCAAGATTAAGGTTCTTTAAAGCAATATGAAGAGGCAGAAGTTCACTTCACTGTTTTATGACCTTAGAGAAGCTGCACATGTATGAGGCTGCTCATACAGTAAACAAGGAGTCTATTTCTAGCACTCAAGTCTCATCTTCTCTTTCTTCTGTTATAAAAATGGATTCATGATTTCTCCAAGTGAAATTTCAGAATTAAACTTTTTTTCTCATGAACATATAGATCAAACCCCACATGGAATGAAGAAATTAAACCATTTCTGCACATACTTCTATCTTTAAAACAATCAGCTTGTAGCTTGGACCTTTCTGGAGGCTTCAGTGATATGGCTACTGTGAATCTCATTAGCCAATTAATTCCCTGTAACCACATGAAAACTAAATCATGCTTTTGAATCACTTAAATTGCATAAGCTTCATTATACTTAAGTAAATTGCACCTCTTTAATTGTGGGAGATTAATTCTCCCATCGATCTTACTTTTGGCCAAATTGAAAAATGGTCTACTCTCTTCACACTGTCTTTACTACTTTCTATTTAATCCTTCATCACACTGGACATCACTTCTTTATTCCTGCTCAAGTTTTTTAGGTGAAAATTCTTCATCATTAGCTTCACATTGTTAACATCATTACGCATTATATTGATACTTTTTCCTTGATCATCACCACAGCCTAATACATTTCTGCCAGTTGCAGAAACTATGACTCCCTTGAGAATCTGGCACTAGAACATAGCGCTCGGTTGCAACTCTTGGTGATCAATTTTTTCATTGTTTTTTGTGCAGGATTTTTTTTTTCCAATCTTTATCATTTTAACAGTATAGTCATACCTTTCCAAAATCAATATTCAATTTAATCCTTCTCACTGCACATCAGACCACATGATGTAAAGAGAATTTGTCTTTTGCTTCTGAAGCCCTTCTTTTAAAATCATGTTCATTCTGTAAAGTCACTTCTCTCTAATTCCTTTCTTAGCCTTCAACTTTTACATTAATATTATCCCCTCCCTTGATGGGAGTTTCAAAATTTTTCTTTTGTTGTTCATAGAATCATAGAATCCTTAGGACTGGAAGAGACCTTTAGAGATTATCTAGCCCAACACTGCTACAGTTGTTTATTTTAACAGTTTATTTTTTAAAAATGTGCTCACTAATAGCAAAACTGCACTTCGTCCAGTTGAGAAAAAAGTTTCATGTATCTAAAAATACTAAGCAGTCAGCTACATGTTTGGGGAAAACTATAGCAGCTCACAAAATATTCTTCTGTGAAATAATATGAGTCATGTCAGAGGAGTCAAAATGAACTATTTTTCAGGATGGATTATTTGAACATGCCAAGCTATTTTTTGGTACATGGTAAAAGTCACCAGTCTTACTGTAATGAAACTCCCCTGGTGATAAATTTTTATTTATAAAAGAATAGTCCCAGATACACATAGAATTTCACAGCTCAGTAATTGCCATGTATTCCAGTCTTAAAAGATGCAATCACCCCAAGTTAAATAAAATGACTGCCCCAGATGGATGGTAGTTGCAGCCGCTGTGATCTCAGACACATCTCCCGGCCAGTCACTCCACAACAGAGATGGCAAAGTACTAAGTTCTGAAGCAGGACAACCAGGAGGGTCCATAACCCCTGCAGCCGCCAAGCTCGGTGCTTACCTGGGGCTGCCAAAAAGGGACCTTAGAAAATCAGCATCCACCCTTCCACTCCACTAACCCCCTGCTCTTTTTTTTCCTTCTTCTCGTCTCTCTCAAGTCGCATCTTATTTAAACGTAAGAAATGGAAACTACAGAGCTAGACAGACCCTAAGGAGCCCTACGTAAACACCTGATATTCCAACCAGGCTTTGAAATAAGCACTTTTAGGCCAGCTAAGCAAGCTGCATGGGATGCTTACATAGGCGTGGCAAAGCTTTGTTCTGTAGCTTTCTTCCTGGAAACACACACAAATATATACGGGTATTTAAATATTGTATCTCATTACAAATACCCTGCAAATGTGTTCATGTAATTAATAATGCAAACCAACAGCTGTGAAGCTCTTGCTCTGCTCCAGTGATTCTTCTTTCTCCAGTTCCAACACCAAGTGCCTGCAAACTTCCTAAACACTAAGCAAACACAGCAACCCATGTCCTACTGCACTGAACACAAATGAGAAGAGGCTCTGTGGGAGCCTGAAAGTCTCTTGAGAAATAGAATTTAAGAGATTTTAACAACACGTTTGTGCTTCGCTCACGGATTGAGCCTAGACTAGCCTTATGGAAAGGGGAAAATGACTCAGAATGCTGATCTAGGGAGATTACGGATGCAGCTTCAATCTGTGACACGATAACTAGTAGGCAAAGCGGAGCGGCGATGTGATCTGTATAACACTGGTTGCCAGTGGGCCAGACAGAAAACACCACCACTTCCTAAGCTGAGAATTACAAGAGTTACTTAGTGTATTGCTTGCTCAGAAGAGAAATAATCTAGTGTGATGCTCTGCCAGCTCCCTGCAGAGGCAAAACCACTACGGTACTTGCAGCTGGATGCAGCTCAGATGCGAGGCTGCTGCTCTTGAAAAAGGGTTTAAGAAACTAAGGATAGAGATTCTAACCCTAAATATTCTGGGACAGCATGGGTTTATCAAGTAAAATAATACCAGCCATATTTCTACTTGGACAAAACTGTATGAAAAAGGTCACCGCTCCACGCTATGGCTCACTGCCCCCATTGGTTGTACCGGTACAACTTCCTGTGAGACTGTGCTGTAAGGGATCAATAAATCAGTCAGAATTAAAACAAATGAGTAAATAAGACTCAGAGGAACAAAACACTAAAGGAAACCTTTTTTTATCTCTGCTTTTCTACATTTTTTCTATACAATTTTACATAATTGATATAAAATTTCTATTTGCTTCTAGCCAGGGTTATTATTAGATTCTACTAGTTTCTTATCCAGCTTGAAGCATAGTCCAAAAATAAGTAAATGGGGAAACTACAAATAGGTGTTTCAAGAATTTCTTAATATACCTATGCTGCAAAGTAAGAAAAAGTTACATATATCTTCAACCTAATAAATGCCTCCACAGAGGAGAGCTAAACAGGCAATTTTGCTTGCCCCATCTATTTTCACCGAGGAGTTGCCCGATGTAGAACCATAGTATGTATGAGGTTCATTGAATTCATGAAATGAGGTTCAAAACCTGAACATGCAACTGTTAACTCATAAACAAAAAATGTACCAAGAAAACTACAAAAATGTTAAAGGGTTAAAAATGTGCACTGTTCAAATATATAATAGCAACACTAAAAAACAGATCATCCATTGCAGATGCTTGGCTTAATATGAAACTGAAAAACAGGAGTACCTACATGAATTCTCTATCAAAGATGGGGAAGACACGCACACATGAAAACTGACAATAAGGCCAAGAGTCACAATAACGGGGGAATCTAGAACCCACCTTAATCCAATGCCGGGATTTCTAGGATAGGAAGCAGCAGAGAATGAAGAGTCATGACAGAAAAGGTACCTCCCGCTCAGAGGCCGTTGCCCAAGCGAGAGCCCCTGGAGCACAACCCGAGTGAGCCATGGGATGTGAAATAAACCATTTTGAACCTTCTGACATGCTATATTTATTGACTAACTTGTGAGCCTTGAACTTCTGTGAGCAACTCAGACAAAAGCAAAGTGAAGTTCTAGTGCAAATTAAAACAGTAAGATGATTTCCTAGAACAATTAAACACAAGAAAGAAGGTCAGCAAGCAATTATATTCCAGAGATAATTCTGAAACCTTGCAATACTTTGCATATGATACGGAGTCAAGAGGGGGTGGACATCGAGTAAAGTGGCTGGGGAGAAGAGCCTGAAGCAGTACAGCACAGAACTCAAAGCACCAGACTCCCTGCAAAGAACAATTATCCACAAGAAAACGGCACAAATTGTAAAAAGCACATTAGAGCAGCATGCAATCCCCAGCACCACCAAAACCGACACAAGATCACAGAAGCTCCTCGGTTACACACGAGCAAGCCGTCAGAAAGTCACCCTTCACATGGCACGAGGCAAGCATGAGCTCCCCTCTTCTTCCCAGCGCCTGTTTTCTCCATCCCACGCATGTGCTCTGATTCCTTAGCAGGTACCTGTGCAAACCTCGGCTGTGGGTTGAGAACAAGAGCTAATTCAGGGATACCACTGCTGGATGAACAAAACGGCTGTTCCCATCAGACATCAGTTCATTTGACCCAGAACCACACCTGAAATCTCCTCTTCTCTAAGACTGATTTTAATGTAACAGAAAGCAGTGAAACGCAGAAAGAATTCAACCAGAATTTCATAATTAAAAACATCAGTTAATTTAGGTAAAAGGTGATGCTTTTAAGAAGCTAACTCCTGAAATGATATGATCTTCATTTGGCTCCCCCTCCCCCAGCATATTGCATTTTCATATTTTTGGGGTGAAAGCAACGATGCCATCAGAAAGAGTGACCTCAAAGGATGAGCTATTGATACCAGGCAAAGGAAACTGCTCAGAAGAACTTGTGACCATGCACCTAAGCAATTCAGCTCAATGCTGCATAGAACCTAACTTCACCTCAGCATCTCTAAGCTTCTACAGAAAAACCTGAAAGACAAAACAGTTTTTTTTTCAGCAGTCAGTACCCTCAAGTGGCCTGATTCCTGCCTGATTAAATGCCATTGGATGTCATTGACATTTTAACGAGAAAATGTTTTTGCCCAATCATTAAGAAGGAGGCACAGACAACCTAAGTAAATACCTCAAAACGTTCCCAGGATAAATTGCAACTTTAGGCTGGAACACTCACATCAGTATTCACTTCCTTTGCTAGTAAACAATAAGCAGAAGGTATATAGAATGTTATTCTAACAAGATCCTACACATGACGAAATGGCAGTAAATTACATATATCCAGTCAATTCTTAGTCATGTTTCCAAAAATATGAACACAGGCAAGAACTACAGTATATACAGATAGGCATCCATTTCACACTCAAGAAGAAGCAGGTTATACATCAGTGTTTCAAATGTGACTTCACTTGTGGAAGCTGCAAGCTTTCTGCACACCATGCATCACTTCATGCATTTGAACATTTTGTTGTTACAACAGGAATTAACTTTTTTATTCAGCATAAAGTTAACTTAACATACAATTCTCCTTAAACAAGCACATACGTGACTACAAGTAGTCTTTCTGGAAATAGGAGGGCACAAATACTTTTCACACAGTGCTTCTGTATTACACATTCTCCTCTTCAGGATATAATCCTTTCAGTGAATCACCTGGCTAGATAAGACATTTTTTCCCTTCTCCCCGCTATGTAATTCTGGGTTTCCACAAATCACAGCAAATGGAAATTCTCTTGCATGCATTAGCTTTCCATATTTAATATATACGAAGTGACACATAGCCTTTTTATAGGCTCAGGGGCACAACACTGGAAAAAAAAAAAAAAACAGTGGCATGTTCTCATCATTTTCACAAATCTACAGTAACATAGTTCTAAATAAGAAATATTATATTCCCCTAAATGTATTTAAGGCCATTAGATTTGGATCTAATACTGTACACCTGCATGCTGCTGTTGTGATGGCATATTAGGCGGCAAACCAGATTTGTATATGAAAATTTTATCTTTAATTAGACCAACAGGTATACTTCAGGCAACCAGGCTCTTCAGGTGTTGAAATTCAAGTCTGTAACAAGCCTTTCTAGCATATTAGAGATTTAAAATGTGTTTTGATGTGAAGATGTTAGAAAAACTGTACACAAATAACAAAACTACAGGGAGGTAGCTATAAGCAGCAAGAACATAACCGCAAGTACTACCAGCCTTGAATCCAACCACATTTCCTTTAGAGCAGGGACTGAGCAGGAGCCAAGCACACCTCCGCGCTTGAAGGTCAGGGTCAACAGAGATAACAAGCACAACAGAGAACAGCCACCCCATCCAACTAAGCTGCTTTTCCTAGTTAACTAAATTGGAAGAAACTGCAAATCAAACAACACACAACAATACAAGGCAACCTGAATACCAAGTGTTAAACAGGTTACAAAAAAACTAAATCAAACAAAAAAAAAAACAACCAGATAAAACTTAACACTGACAAACATGAAGTACCAGGCATCAAGGATGGGACATGTCACTGAAGCATATGAAACCTCAGCGAGTGCGCAGAGCGTTAACCTGTGTCACAGAAGGTGGATAATTTGGTCAAGAATGAAAAGCAAATTAAGGACAAGGAATTCAAAGGCAGGCAGGAAGGTTCCCGGCCCACCTCCCCAGCCTGTACAAGCAGTGGTCTGGCAGGGAGGCCGCTTCCAGAAGGATGCCAAGGGTGGCCCCGGGAGCTGCTCCTCCTGTTGGCAGCTCAGAATGAAGAGAGGATTACGACAGCTTCGGTGCTATTAGACATTTGGAAGAACAAGTCCCTACAACTTAATGATGTTAGCAATCTTATTAATATCTACAGCACAAGTTCTGTGGTATTATAGCCCCCAGGAAGATATATTCCTGTGCTGCCTATGAAATCCCAAAACAATCCTCTCTACATACCATACCAGAAGCAGGGATTCAGCCATCTGACACAGCTGAGACAAACCACTAATCCTGTTGCTCCATAACCTTGGTGCAAGGCCAGTGACTGAGGTGTCCCTGCCACCATCGGGTCGGTTCCAGCCGCACGGGTTAGAGACAGCGTTAGAGCAAGCAGATCTGCGGGCAGTAAGCAAAGCTGCGTTACGCAGCCCGCCTGGTAACACCAGGTTCTGCTTCGCTTACAAGCAAAGAACACAACTACATCAACTGTATAAAGTACTTGCAAAGCAGCAGAAATACTACTTTCAAAAAGTAAAGCACAAAATAATGAATTGTACCTCCTCATGAGATTTATAGGTGAAGAAATATGCTGGAACACAGATGTGACATTTTGTTTGCAGTGTCCCCGCTAAACCATGTTTCTTCAAGGAAAATGTTATAGAAAAAGGAGTGAGGCTAGTCCGCTAGTATGGAAAGGTCACTTCATGCTCAATACGAGATGGGTATTGCTCATCATTCATCTGTCTGAATACATTAACTCAGGTACTGCTGCCAGCTGATGTCCCTGTGGCCTGAAGCAAGCCATGAAATATGTGCAGGTAAGAGGAAGTAACAGTAATTTATCTAACAGGTTAAACAATGGAAGATGATTCCCATTAGTTAGAGGCAGCAAATATTAGTGCCACAGCAAGAAAAGCAACCAAGTCTGTTCTACTACCTCTGTTCGCCTCCTGGATGGATTTTACATTTAGCAAGAAGCAGAGTCCAACAGACTCTTCCCCCTGTTCAGACATGCAGGGATCCACCGCTTGCCACGGTGGCCTGTTCTCCTTCTTCAACACCCCCAGGAGCTTCCCCTCTCAGAGCTGGGGACAACACCCAAACCTCTCTCAAACTCACAATATCCCAACTCTGTTCTGCCAAGTTCGGTTCAAATGACTAAACTGTTAAATTTCTGGAAGGGTCTCAAGTAAAAGAGGCTTACAGAGATACTATTCACTTCCAAGCCCTGTTTCCTTAAGAAACAAGTCTATCATCATCAACTGCTACATCCATTACTTGATACATACAGTCCTGAGCAAATATAAGCCAAAAATCCTAGTACTCTCCTCTTCTCCCCTCAAAAATAACTCTGCAGAACAACCCAAAACATCACCTATCTCAGACCACACCAAGCTACAGATGCCATTGACTGCTCAACTCTTCTGCATCTGGGCCCGTGCTCCTAAGCCAAATAGCCTCTCTGTCAACATCCAGTTTCCACACGTTTGGAATAGGTTCAGAGCATACTAAAAATACACATTTCCCATATGGCATCTCTCCATGAGACATCCTGCCTGGGGGACAAGAAAACTGTGCTTGCTGCTGCAGCAAATCGAACTGTCCATTGAAAGTGAAGACCTTGCACTAAAACTTGTAATAATACAGGTATAACAGGACAAGAAAAAAAAAAGAAGTGTAGTCCTTTTCACTTCCTTTAATTTATGTGAGTAGAAAAGCTAAAAGGTACAGGCCTCCAACACTATCTCAAGGTTAATTGAAATGTGAATGGACTAGAGTACACTGAGCACAGTATCCTTTTGTAGGTTTATTTTTCCCCTACAACAATAGAAATGGCATTTTTAGCTTCTGTATTCACATAATGAATACACCAGGACATTCCAAGAACAAAGCAGATTGTTGTTTTTCATAGCCTTATCCAGGCAACTTTTATTTATTGAATTCAATATAGCTGGGAAGTTTGCATTCAGCATGACATATTTACTGAGCCTAGTATACAGGATGCTCTAGAAGACATTAAGTATTGAATTCAAATACCCACTTTCACTGCTTTGGCATCCCTGGTTCACTCATCAAATGTAACATTTCACATACATACACACTCACACAACATGCCCAAGCAAAAGCTTACTGCATAAACTCTGTATCTTTTTTTTTTTATTTTTCCCCCCCCACATACCTTGGAGAAGTCTAGTATCAAAGTAAATCAGTACTTACACAACCTAAAAAAATTGACTGATACTAGCATTTACTGAACAGAGTACTGAATTCTGGATACAAAATTTAATAAAAGTAATACGAGGTAAGAATAACAGAGGCTACAACAAAAGCTATTTCAAAAGATCTATTTTCTTTAGGCTTCTGCATCGAAGAGATGGACTCTAAGCGGTTGTAGATATTCAGCATCCTGTAGGATGTTACTATCCAAAACACAATCAGCATTTATTTTCTACCTCAGAACATTTGCAAGCAAAGGACAATTGTCACCAGGCAAACAGCAATCAAATGTCAGATAAAGGACTGACCTTTTATTATTTTTTCTCATTTTCAGCTCCTCCTAACTCAATATGAACATTCATCTAAACATATGTACATGAGCATCTCAAGATTTGAGTATGTGCAAAGTGGCATTTACTAAGCAGAAGATAATTGCTCTTGAAAGACCCCCTTTAGTACCAAATCTTTTGGGGGTAAAAATCTTTGTTTTTCCTCTGAACTTTACATCCAAGGTAACAATCAACACCAATGCTGTCCAGTCAATTCTATCCTCCATTTTTCATGCAACTACAGGATTGGCGTGGAGCCTTATTAATACTACTATAAAGTGGAAAGAGACTTGAGCAGGATGAGTAGTTCAGGAGAAAATTATTTTAAATCAGAACTACTGTTGCACAGATTGCAAACCACTCCTGCTTAGCTGGAACTATAATATTTAGGAAGCAAATATTTATTGGATTATAAAGCTCAGCATAAATCATCAATCTTGTGTAAGACAATGTGTTCTCCAATACAGACCTCCACCTTTTTTCTTTTTTAATTTTCTAAGGCCTTACTCCTTATAAACTAGGGGCTCTAGGGACACTGGAATTGTGCTACCTATTACAAAAACATAAGATGGGCTTGAAAACCACTTAGTGGAAAAGCAGAAAGAAGCAAGGAAGCAAAAGATTGGGCAAATATGGATTCACCATTCTACCCAAAGTGCTTTAACATACTGCAGCTTTCACCTTTCATGTCACTCCAAACTAGGGTATTTAAGGATGACAGTGTCATAGCATATATGGCCAAGTCAACCTCACTGCATGCACAAATATAGTTAATCAAGTCTATATTCAATAGATGCTTTTTTTCCCCCATGTTATCAGTCTAAGTCCCCTAACACAGCTGCTGCTCTCGGCACCCTCCTCCAGCACACCGTGTTCCCCCTGCCAAGGACACGGAGGAGCCTGGAGCCAACACCTCAAAGCCAACCAATACAAGAGCTCCAGAGGACCAACTCCTGCCACTGTGAGAAGGGATTCTTGACACTTGAGACCAGAATTTCTTGTACCATCTCAAACTGCTGAGTTAATCATCTTGCTAAAAACGTCACTAGAGAGCAAGAGTTAAATGTCATTAATCATCAAGAGAAGACAGAGGCCAACACAAAGAACAAGTAGGTCTTTACTACTTTCACTTTCCAGATAAGTTCCTCAATTAGCATCTATTTTCAGTATCTCTCTCATTACTGAGGCACAAGGTACAGGCACAACTTCCTAATTTTCCCTCAAATCTTTCATAAACAGTGACCATTGATTTAGGCTGCTCCCACATTTCCTTATTTCCAGGAGATAGAATAGCATTGATTTTTGGTTAGGCATTTCCTTTTAAAATACAAGCTAGATTCAGTTTCATTTGCAAATTTGTCAGCGTTCACTCTATCCACCCCATGTTTTTATGACTTATTTCCAAGCTGTCTCTTTCTCTAGCATATGTTGCTGTGAAAGGACTGACAGCATTTATTCTTTTTGTATGTCTCCATATACACTGCACTCTTGTGTTCTTATTCCTCATATATATATTTTTTTTATATAACCAAGATACTAGTCTGCAGCCTGCATTTCATTTCCACATGCCTTTCTCAAAGCCAATTGATTTATATGCCTTCTTGATCATCCATATTGGTCTTTTGCACACTACCAGGAAGCACATACACAGTCTAATCAGACTTGATTACTCTCAAATCAGGCACTGCACAGTTAATTTATGATTAGTTTCCCTGCTTGATCCTTTCTTACGTATTGCCATGCCCTCCTTTATCATTTTTAAGGCCCTTTCACCCGTCTCTCACCTACAGCTACAGTTCTCTGTAGAAATTTCAGCACCTCCTGCTGCGTTGGATGTCATTTCTTCAAGTTCTGTAGCTCTGGTAAAAATCCTCCAGCTGCCAACCTACTGTTATCAAGGACCAGCACAATGCGTAGACAGAGGCTCAATAAATGATACAGTCATGGGATTCATTACAAAGTCAGATGAGCTCTTTGTCATTTAAGTAGACAGGAGAGACTGACATTAAAATATGGTTCATTAAAAGTGAATTTGAACCTCACCATTCGCTGCACCAAAACATCTGGAGACGGTCTAATTTATACTGGAGTGCCTTAGAAAATATTTGAGCTTCTAACTAAACACAAGGGATTTGGCAAATAAAAGGCTGCCTTTTTTTTGTATCACTATATACTTGAGTGGGATTTATTATGAAAGCCATAGTACTGTCAACTGAAAAACCTTGGACCAAGTATCCATTCATATAAAGAGCTATTATTCCTCCAAGTAGCACATTCCTGAAAATATTGCAAGCTGTGTATTTTGGCAAGCAGTCCAGGAAAAGATACAGTTAAGCAGTTAAGCTCCTGTATATCCTTTTATTTATTTTAAACAGATTCATCACTTTTGTATAGATAAGAAAGCAAGAAGCCAAAGTTGGGGAATAAGAGATGCAAAAAACGTACAGAGGAATCCAGATGATAGCTTGGCCATAGAAGTGCCTTTCCATGTCGTTACAGCTCAAAAGTAAGGAAGGATATTTTCTAAAAATCTCGCTTTATTGCTCTTGTCTATTCAAAAAGGATGACTGCATTTATACAGCATTCTGTATCATTCTTGACCATGGCATGTTTTATTGCTATACTGCACCTTTTCGAATCATTAAGTCTACAGACAAATCCAAGTAAAGTAAATATTTCAAGTAGAGAGACTTCTACCTAGCTCAAAGAACCATTACAGGCTGACAAGCAAGCTTTCCAAGTGCCTTAGAAAAAGCTAAAATCAAGGCTTTTTCTTAATGCTTTCCCCTTCTCCTATAAGGAAAAAAAGCTTGCTCATGTCATCACAAAAAGGCAAATTCCCTGAAAATTCCTGTTTTAAATACTACAATTTCATGCTTAGTTATCTATTTGAGAAGACTTATCCTTATTTCAGATTTTTATAATACAGCCAAACGTGATTGGATTGCCATGATAATCAGGAAGGGAGCAGCTTTAAGCAATTTTTGAAGGGCCCAACCCAAATAATCTTTCTCTCCCCATAGCTGTTTATTTAGCAAGTTATCACTAAATATGTCAAAACTATATTGTATTTTGCTGTATTTTAAATGCCTAGATAATACTTGGATAATTCAAAACTGCCAAAATGAGCCTATGAGCTGCACTACATCAGGAGCATCATAAAATCCTAGGCTAACAGTTCCTACTGTGAGGTTCTGCAAGTTAGTAATTCTTTATGAAGGGAAGAGAGATTACCATAGAAAAGCTTCTGTCACAGTTGTTTACGTATTTAAAATAAACTAACCATGTAGTGGCAAGAGTTGGTCCTTGACATAAGTTCCATTTCTGCTTCCTACTCCAGAATGGTCATCAGCTTGAGCCTCAGTTAGTTCATCTAGAGATGCTTTTTAAGAAAAACTTCTAAAATTCAATTCAAAACTTCTGAGGTGGACAAGTAAAAGAAGGTGACCCTGAGTGTGTGCTATTATGCTATATATGTAATATTTTCAACATAATCTTTCTAATGGTAAGGTTTTGTATTTAGCAAATGTTTGAGTAATAACACACAAATTAACTGTCCTATCACTTCACAAAGCCTTACACTTTAAAACAGTATCAGCTGGTGTCAAGATGCAAAATATATGTGAAAGCAAACAACATATTGCAGTTATTTAATTTGAGTAGATTTGCACAAATGTAAGCAAAGCAGATTTTTTTTTCTACTACATCACATATTGGTCATGGAAAGGGAAAAAGAAGAAGAAAACGTCAGTGAATTCCTGAATGCACAAATGCATTATCTTTTATTTTTGATACCACCTATTTCTACATCACTGGACAAAGGAAGAAGATAAATTGTTCAATATTGCTTCTTGAAGTGTCCAACAGAATGACTCCCTATTGATTTGCCTGCTGCTGTTCTGCTGAGGGTACAATTCAAAGACATGCAAGTACTTTACACTTTCCTAAGGTAAGCAAACATTCAGACACTGAAATACAGAACAAGTCCTTGGAGGTAAAGTAGCTGAAAACACAGAACAAAGTAAATCAGGAGCCTTAACATTGTCTGCCTGACAATAAAGTATTTTACTGAAATCTGAACAGCTAAGAATGGGCCTCAGATTTGGATGTGATCCGTTAGCACCAATTTTAGGAATTGTTCACTGAGCTTGAAAGATGACCAAACATGATTTCTAATATCAACGTGTACCAACAAACATTAATACTTGTACTACAAGTTCTACTGAGGTAACCTTAAACAAGGTAAGAATTCCAGAAAAGTCCGAATTTCTCACACACTACACAACCCCCTATCTCCCAGTCCTATAGAACTAGGGCAAACAGCAAAACTTATTGCTGATTGAGTACGAAGCAACGCACACACCTCTGAGGTGGTGCTAACCAACGTGGGCATCAAGAGCAGCAGCATCGCAGCGCTCTGGTCCACAGTTCACCTAAGCTATGCACTATCTACTCCATTTCCTATGCCTCTTCATAGCATACACTAAGCTTGGCTTACCCAATTACCTTGACTCTAGCTAATCAGCTAAAACTAGTTCTGGTATGTATGTCCACATTTTATTCACCCCGAACAGCAGTGCCCACCTAACCTATCAAGCACTGGCATTGTAATCCATCCAAGGGAGAGCCAGCAGTGAGCCTCTGGCTGACAATTGCCTCTCCTCTGCCTTGATCCTTTCTGAAAGGAGCCTTATAAGTACTATTTTGCCTAAAGATCACCGAGATGAATAAAACAAATACCAAGTGGTTTAAATATCAAAAGCAGCAAGAGCTGTATTTTAGTTAACATGTCTTTTCCAGTGATACTTTCTGCTTAAACCTTGGAGCACAAATTCACTTTTTTGAATTGACAAGTGTGACTTCCCAGCTGTTGCTCTCAAATGCAGTCAATATTTGTATATTACTTTAATGAGTTGCTGGTAACCCAGGCTCCTAAAGCACGGCTGTGCTTCTGGAATAAAGCATCAAATTGCCATAGATTTCACAGTTACTCGACCTGCATTGCTTGGTCTCTACCCCTTTCACTTGGCATTTCCAGCATGTCAAGTTGGGACTGTCTTTTCCCTTCCCTCTATACTTTTCAAAGGCATCTTGTATGGAAAGATGGTGTTTGGTGGCTCTGTAGAACTGTCAGGGTACTTCGATATCTACTGGAGTCCAGCTGTGAATGTGTCTAAGTTAGAACGCAGCAGACTCTGATTTTTAAGATTTATGGTATTTTTTTCAGGCCTCAGAAAGTGCCAGATAAGCTTGTTTCTCAGAGCATAGCTCAGGAGGAACAAGCCTTCACAGCACGTGTTAATGAGTCATTAGTCTTGACCACCACTTAACTTGTGAGCCTGTGGACCAATTTACACACATTTGCTTTAACTCCCATTTGGCTGTGCGTGGAAATGTTTCTGTTCAATCAGTAAGTGTTACTCCTATTAGTCACAGGCATTCCAAAATAAATTTATTTTTCTCTGCTTAGAATAAATTCTGCTTCACTTCCCTGTTTCCAAGAAAAACACCTCACTTCATCATTATACCTGAAGCCAGCCATGAACTGGACAATTGATGAAGCTCAATATTACACAGGACAAGGCTCAAAGACAGGATCTCTGTTTCAGGCATGTACAGCAGAAAAAAATAGTTAATTTTGAAAAATAATTCAAGCCAAATAAATTAAATGGGAAAGAAATTCTCTCACAGACCCTTCCCAAACACATACCTATTTACTTTTTAAATTGAAATTGTCCAAACACATCTGAGAAACTATTTTCACCAACAGACCAAATCTCCAAAACCTCATAGCACAGAATTAACAACATCAATATTTGTTCCAAGATGAAAGAAAATAATTCACAAACATTTCTCAAGTTTCCCCCTTTCTGTCTCAAAATTGAAGTCCACTGCAAAACCTCAAAACACCAGTTAGGCCTGAGTGTCTGCAACTATAGTTTTGCTTAAGAATATTCTTTAAAGTAGTCAGAGAGAATATGGGAACTCTGACAAACAGAGCACAACATTAAACATGCAGAAAAAGGAGGATGACAAAAGCAAAATTCCTCAGAAACTGCAAGTTATTTACTTGTGTACACAAATCAACTGCTTTGAAAAAAAAAAAAAAATCTCTCTCCAATCTCCCTTGTCACTTCCACAGAGTCCACAACTTACTGCATCCTTTACATGCAAGACAGTTTAAATGCCCCTAATGCCCTTCAGACTTTGTTGTAGCTCTCAAAATCATTTGTTTCCTTAACCCTCTTCTGCCAAAGTAGAAAACAAGAAACAATTTTTCAGTGACTAGTTACATAGAAGCATTTATAATAAAACCAGTGACCTGTAAAACAAATCTTAAGTAACTCTAGGCAAAATGGATTAATATTTCCAAATTAAAGGATGGTTGAAAAAGTTGTCTTCCTTGTTCAAGGCTTGCCCTTGCTTGTTCCCTTACTAATGAGAAATATGGTCAATTCAACAAGATGGCTTTCATTTAGGAAAAAAAATATATTTTGGGGAAAAGCAAGCCAAATCCATGCTGATTCATGTTAGGAAAGAGATCTGAGCAGATGCTTGACTTTTCCAGAAAGGTATTTGTTGTCTTTTTGGGGGAAGTGTGGCGAAATGGGGGCAGGAACCAAAAAGAACCTGCTATTTCTCATGGGGGCTCCTACTCAAAACTGCATGCAGAAACCAACATTAGCTTAAAAAGGGCAATTCTTAACCAAGATATTCCATAGGTGCAGATCCTACATACATATCTCATGCTCAGGCACATTTGAATGGCATAAATTTTATTCTAGACAATTTTATTCTATTGCATTTCTTGCTCTAAATCCACTGTATGAATTAATCCATTTCTCAAGCTCTCATTAAAATCTAAAGCAGTTCTCCAGCACCAAACAGTACCTGAAGAGAAGCAAAAAAGCCTGCTGTTGAGCACATTCAGCGAGAGAAAGTGACCTTTTTCAATGGAATTTGATTTACTTGCCATTCCTGCTCTTGCATTTTTATTGCTTTAGTAACCTAGGGGAGAGGTGAAACAGCCAAACAGTCCGAGTATAGAATATTGACAAGCCAAAAAATATTTCAGTGTAACACTCTTCTGTTTTGCTTTTCATGGTCAGCAGCACCAAGTAGCTATGGCCAATCAATGCACACTGATAACAGTTAATAGCGTACGCAGAGGCAACATGCATACTCATTTCATATTTTTATTTATTCCCATTACATAAAAGCACAGACAAATAAGCACCTTCCCTCCAAGATGCCCATAAAAAGGGACTGTAGTCCTTCCCCATAACTCCACCAAGTTTCATACTATCTGCTGGCATCCATCACTGCTGCCTTGTATAAGCCTTAGGAGGGCTTAGAAGTCTTGCAAACCCTTGACCAGGTCACCTCTTTGAGGACACGTCCCCGAGCTGTCACACCAGCTCATGCTGTGCACACTTCCCTGCTCCGAGGGCTGCCAGCTTTTGGCTACCCTGCTCGGAAGAGGCTGACTCCCTGGCCAGGTCTGGACCCGGAGTTGCAGGTAGTGCTGATCGTTCCTCATCCGGACCTCCACCAGCAAAACCTCAAGCTAAAACTCATGAAAATCATGCTGCTTGCCCAAGCCTGGGCCCCACATAACGCCACAGTTAAGAACACCCTCACGGACAGGAGCAGGGACCTTTAGCTGATAGCAATCAGGACCTTGCAAGCACTTTATCCCCTCATAACTATTTATCCTTTTTTAAAGAAATGCACCATATATTTGGATTTAAAAACAACCAACCTTGCATATGACAGCAGAGCACTGCAGTGACTGAGGAGCTGAAGGGAGGTACTGGCGTTGGCCACAGCTTCATTTAACTCTGTGCAAACGAGAGGCACTTAGCACACACAGGCCACCACTATTATTCTTTCAAGAACAGCGTGCCTTTTGCCTCGATTGGCAGGGAATGCTGTTACTGTCTTAGATCACATTTTAAGAGACAGATGAGAAAGATCACGAGCAAATGATTTGTGTGTAATACGTACAAGTACTTTTTTTGCTAAGGACTTCCAAGACAGAGTCGCTGCACGTTAACGCCGAGTGCTCCGGCCAGTGCAGCTACACCATTTTCTGCCACCGCTGAGTTGTGGCATTCACCTTCATGCAACATGTGCTTCCTCAGGTGCCTGCACACATTTGCACGGGTGTCACAGCCGTCCCCGGAACCGCACTCCACTAGATGTCACTGCAAACAGCATTGCAAGGCACACGCCACCGCTACCCCATGCACTGCGAGGAGCCTGCTTCATTGCTCACTACTTGGGTGTGTGTTGTTTTTTTTTTTCCCCCCCCTCCTAAGACGACTTGCATGCAATATTGATCGACATGCCTGTTTACTCAAAGACGACTAATTGGCAAATTTAGGATATCTCTTCCATCCCTCAGTACTTGGCTCTAAACATATGATTAGTAAAAATTGTTGAAGATGCAAGACGCCAAACATGGGGGAATATAAAAGCCGCTGCTATTTTATTTATTAGTTGATATTATCATGCATAGCCAGTCAGTTTATTCTTATTTCTTAAGAAAACATTGTAAGTATCTGTCTCATTAGGGAGCAGAAGTAGCAGACAGATTAATGCACATATGCTACAACATTAATTAGAGAATCAGATTTTGCACAAGATTGATAATTTGATAGGGACAATTGTTGCTGCAATTAAGTCTTTTCTGGCAAACATCTGATGAGATACAGCAGACAAATCACAAGGATGCAAAGGTCCAGCCTGAAGTGGTAACAAGGCAGGAAATAGCTTCAGTATAAGACAAAATACCTCTCACCAAAGCAGAAAAAACACTATGATTTTGCAATTATATTCCATTGTCCGCATGAGCTTCTAATGGAAAAATCAGGCCACAAAAAAATAACAAACAACT
>JASSRY010001105.1:773976-788747 GCA_032466555.1 Tinamus major | reverse complement strand
GTATATAGTGGATGCTTCCAAATTAAGTCCATACTTTCTCTAATGTCTCATTAAATTCAAGGCTCAGCATGTGTCAAAAGCCTTTTCTACAAGGTTTCCATATAAATGAGACACAAATCTCAACAGAGAACAGATTCAGACCTGATACTAAATATTACACAAGTACAGTATGACCCGAATAATACCTTTGATATTTAAGTGGTCCTGCCATGACTCCCATCACAAGAGAGCTGTGTCACTAAACATTTATGCATTGAATTAACATAGCTGTTAAATACTCCACTTGCCCAGTATAATTAAGCCAGCAATAAAGGAAATGCATCTCTGTACTTAAGGTACTTGCTGCTCAGATACACAATGCTTTGCATTTTCCAGTATCCTTTCAACATAAAGGAGTTCATATTTATTCTTCACTTCCAACATTTCGAAGACCAACAAGCTATTAACACTAAATCTTACAGTAATGAAACAGCTGCATTTTTTCCTCAACAGAAGAGACACTTCTCAATTTTTGAAGTTTTGACCAAAAATTGAAGTTCTCTGTCTTCTTTCAAAAAAAATATATATATATATATATGGAGGATTACTCCTATATTTTTCATACAAATATGATCCAATGGTGAATTTCAAGTTTTTAAATCAAGTCGCAGTGTGACACTTTTAGAGTCTGCCAGGTGATGCATTAGGCGTTCTGGTGAGGATGCCTCTGTTGCTCCTTGACTTTGAAGCAGAGTGGGATGTTGCAGCCAAGATGTCAAGAAGAGGATGTGCCATCAGCACTGGCCTTCAGGCAAGCATGGACAGCATGCTCCCTTCTTCTCCAGGGAAGTGGCTAGGTTTTACCCTCTACACTATCTGGATACCTCTATTACTTGGCTCCTGTCCAGCCTTTGCAAATTTACAGCTTTACAAGTTTCATTACTTTTAAAAATCAAGTAGCCACATGCACATTTTTCTACGCATCACTAAATCCTCCTCATCTTCATGCATCTGAAAACCTTGACTTGTAAGTCTCAGTGCGAGTTGAATATCTGCTGCTATGGCTGTTTTTTTTTTAGATAAGAGACAAGAATAATTAAGTGACAATATATGGTGTGCAATTTAAGATTTCATTCTTTCCTCTTTCCATTACTAGTCAGACCAGAGCAAGCAAAAGGAAAGGACATTTTTCCTTGCAAGAAGCAAGTCTGAGCCATTAAAAGATTTAGACATAAAAGAGAAACATAATTCTGCAAATTACACTATAAATAAAACAAATGTTTAGTAGAAGCTTGATAGTTTAAGAGCTACTTTCTACCCTCCATATTTTACCACACACATATACAAGGCATGCTGGCTAACAAGCAGATAGAATTCAAATATCAACTATTTTTCATAAGGAGAGGCAGCTTTATCGAGATCTTCGTGTTATGCTCTAGCAAGAGAACAAATATTTTAAGCCTTTCAAAATTTCTACATGTGCATATATATTTAAAACAATGATTTAAGTCCCAAATAAAAGTGTTTACAGGAAGATTTCCCATCAGAGCATGATGGATGTGCAGACTGAAGGTCTTTGAAGTGCGGCTTGACAAATGGAAGCAGCTGGGTGCAACATGCAATTTTAGGAAATTCTGCAAAGGCAGGGAAGGAGAGGATCACCTTCCAAGCTCTTGCTTACTAAAGCCTCATTTAAACACTGTCCTGCAGCAAATAAGATGCTTGGAGGGGGCTTGCCTGCTTGCAAGGTCTAACTGATAGATGTGCCGCTGTCTCACACTCACGGAGGCGCAAGACGACAGCAGCGCAGGAGGGAGCTCCGAGCTGCTCGCGGCAGCTCCCACCCATGCAACACAGCACCGTGGCCTGGGATCCCGCGCACCACGAGGCAGCCGACGGCAGCACGTCTCAGCAGCCTCCACGGGCGCCCAGGGCCACCCACCGCGCAGCCGCTTCCCGGGCTGCCACCAGCACCAGCCCGGCCTCCAGCCTGGGAGCAGCTGCACGGCCACCAAGAGCAAGGAAGGCTTCATTGTGAGCTCTGCTCTGTCCTCCCCATCCCATGCTGCTCTGTCCAGGTCAGGCCAGCTGTACCCCATTTCCACAAAGAGGCCAGGAGCCCTTGAAGCTGTGATGAGTCAGCCCTCACCTGCACAGCCCCATCCACCCGCACCCCACGCCTCAGCCGCCCCCTCAGAACCACACACTGCTGCTCATGTCCATGCCACACGTCCCTCCTGGCCAGGGCTGCTCCTCTACCCCAGGGACGGACATGAGCACACCACCACATACACTAGTTTCAACTATCTGTTCAGCTGGCTAATACAGCTTGCCTCAGTTTTACTGTGCTAAGAAATGAATTCAAGATCAGCACACTGCCTGCTGTTCCTGCTCTATCAAGTATAAGACAGAGGGAAAATGAGACTCATTTCTCAAGAGCGATAATTAAGCCACAGACTGCTAGAGTCAGTGGGGGGACACCATACTGACCTGTCCCCTGGGTCACGCGCTGCCATCGACCTCCCTTACAACCCTGGGGCTCTAAAGCCAACCTACCTGTCCATTCCCATGACCAGCTATGAGCATTCCAAGGGGACTTCTCTCTGCAACATAAAGGGAACACTAAGACCTTCACAGAAAGTCTGGAGCTTGGGATATTTTCATGGCTACTTTGAAGATGTTGAATATTAAAAGCTCACAGCAACCAGTGCCTTAACAGATTTTGGGGGGAGAGGTGTTTGTGCTTCTGCTACTTGACTCATTAGCGGTTTTAGAAAGCATAGTCTTTAATTAAGCTATAAATACATATATAATAATGATTAATGGCTTTATGATGTTACCAATAAAACATGCAAAATCAACTACCACAGCTTGTTAGATCCATTCACAACTGTTCTCACTTATCCCATAGAAACTCACAGGTCAGTACTGTAAAAATCAAAACTGAACTTAAAGACTAAGTTTCAGCATGGATCATGCATACTGAATGACTGAAACTAAGACAATAAGTTGTCAAAGGGAAACAACAAAGTATTTCTGAGGGCTACAACATCCCTAATGATCAACCTGCCCTGAAGTGCTATGTCTGCTATTTTATTTTTATCCTCTTCAGAATTTTCCTCTTTGTGCTAATAGAAACCTGACTTCTTTTATATGCAACTGAGGGATACTAGGGAGCTTGTTGGCTATCACAAGCAAAAAATGGGATAAAGAATGGGATAAATAAAGTGTCAAAGAGAAGGGCAGAAATGAGAGATATGGAGAAGATGGAGTTTGCTAGGTGAGGAAAGGAAACGTCAGGACCGAAGAAGGCTCTGTAGCTGTGACACATAGCTGTGTTAGGAAAGGCACAGTTTGTGGAAAAGGGGTTCCCAAAAGCCAGGAATTTAGCTAAAGAAAAGAACAACAACCAGGGTTAAGGCAACAGAGGAAAAGAATCACCAGTAAAATAAACAAAAGTTGCACAAGAACACTGCTAAATATTTAACCTCCAGACAAGGAACTTCTCGATCAAGCCTATCACTTTTACCACATGAACTGAATATAAGCAGAGGTTTCTCAACTCCTCCAGACTCCTTTTCCAACCTATAGATAACTACATATTGACTACCGACCCCAAGGTTTGTGGCAGAGAACACCGGACAACTGGGAACACACCTAAGTTCTACAAGAACAATCTGTTGCAGTATGCTTAATGTAACTAGAAATGACCTTATAGACAAGGAAAAACAACAACAAAAACAGTCAATGAGCTGGAAAAGCAATGCTTTTATCCGTCAAAAGCATTCATGGGACTGATATGCAGCCCTTTGGTCACAGGTACCGCACTTAGTATCATCCCCAGAAATGCAGCTCCTTCCTCCTCCCTGGGAGGAGCACTCAGAGCAGCTGCCTCTGACAGCAAGAGCAATATCCAGCCAGAGGCTATAGGCATGTATCACACACAAGAAGTACACTGCAAAAGAAAGCAGGACCTTGCAATTAGCACAATTACTACAGGTGAAGACCTGCAAAAGAGGAAAAACAGAAAAATCTCTTCAGAATTAAAGGTCTGAAGTGTAGCCAGCCTGTATGATATTTAGCTACAAGTTTCTCCATGCATTCCTCCTACAGTGAATGGCACGCATTTTGTGATGGGATCTTGGTAAAAAGTTCATGTCAATCTCAGGGATTTCAAATCCGCCTTAAGAGTATAACTTGAGCTTAACTAGGGAGCTCCTAGGGCCCAGCTACATACATTTTACATAGGTTTCTAATGTCTGAGTAGTGCCTAGTGGTTCACACAGCAAGTTAAAGAGCAGCCCCTACCCACACCCTCAACCACAATTGCTTAAGACAAGACAACACAGTGCAGAAAAAAGACAAGGCATTATTTAAACCCTCCTGCAGAAGCTCCTGGTAATTTGGCCTGAGCAACACACAATTTTTCTTGAGAAAGAACTATTTTCAACAATTCTGCTTTGCCATGCATGAGATGGGAAACAGAAAGGCAGAAGATCTCAGAAGCTTGCAGTAAACAATTCTTGTTTTGGCAACAGTTGTGGCAAAAAAATATGAAAGGAGTAGCCAAACAAATCTTTGACTTTGACTATAATGAAAAGCTTACTTTACTCTTGGACCATTTGCAAAAGCTGTGCTGAAGATGATTAAAAAGGAGCAAAAAAGAAACAGCATTTGCATTCATTCTGGTAATAGAATATGAAATTAAAGCATGAAGGGATTAATGTTTTAAAGCTTGACTTGCAGTGATAAAGCTAAGGTATTAGAAGAGACAACATAACCGTTACAGGATAGACAAGCAAAGAAAAAGCAGCATATGCCTTAAAGATGAGCAAGGCAACCTAGAATGGAATTACAAAATGATTAATCAATACAAATGAGAAATTGTACAAGGAAAGAGAGCTTGGTGAGACTTCTTATGGGACTCAACACTGCAGCCGCTTAAAGATAATGAAAGGAACAGAGCAAAGCCAAAGAAATGCTTTCATTCAGTAGCAAAGTCATTTGTGAACAGTTTAAATTACCCTAATCACCTCCCCTCCAGCCGTCAGTATGCTCTGTCTCTTTAGTTATTTAAAAAAAAAGAGTTTGGGGAAATGAGTTCTGCAAATCTAAGCTGCAAAATAATTATACACACACCGTTTTAGCATTTTAACAATGCAATCCCAAACATTTGTTCTCATTAGAATGCAAATCAACTCATTTAATAATCCCACATGAGAATTCCACCACACTCAGCTTAAAGCGCAGTGGTATTCAAAATATTATTAATAAATGCCAAGTATGGAAAAACCAGTTTGTTTTGCTAGCAGCTCTAGGTAGATAAAAGACATATATACATTTTTTCCAACCAAAATTTGCTAATTGAAATTTAACAGTGAAAATGGTCTGGGAAAGTCTTTTCAAAAGATATCAAGGTGACAGTACCCTCTGCTTAACATAGATACATTCACATTCACTGAAGCCAGAGTACTACAGCCTGCCATACAAATCAATGACATCAATTTATTTCAAGTAGAGTCTAATTTCAGTAAGCTACTTCACCGTTAATAGTTTTAACCTCTGGTACAGGTTCAAAGCATTGTTCTGAATTGTGTCATTTCTGATTTATCAATCCAAGTGCTCGTGTCATTTTTACAGTCCTGCTGCAGAATGTGGATAATTACAGAAGGATTAAAAAACAAAAACCCCACCCACCTTCCAGGCTTAGCAATACTACCGTAATCAAACCTTTCCTATAGTGCTTATTATCCTATTCTTATCCTTGAATGCTATAGCTTTCTATTGTTGAAAGGTCTATTTAGTACCTTGCAAAAGGAGAGCCAATTTAGAAATTAGGTATGTTCTAATTGAGCTCTCTAAATAATTATGAAATCTGTGAGGACCAAGGCAGATATATTAAAAAAAGGAGAAAAGGAAGCCTAAAACATCTGTTTAAATGAGCAACTCTCACACAAATATTTATTAGGAGATAGAGATCACAGTATTACTTCCTCCAGTTTCTTAATACCCATAAGAACACTGAACCAAATATACCATATTCTATTTTCAGGGTGAGTATATAGACTCTACTGCCTCAAAAGGGTGATTCAAGGATGATTCATGATGATTCAAAGGGCAATTTACTTTTTCCAAGGAGGACAAGTTCATTCAGAATAGCAGGATACTACAAGGTCACCATAATGTAGGCATAAGGTCATCACTAGATATGATGGCAGCTATCAAACTGCTGATTTCCTGCTCAGCTCCTCCGATTTTCTCTCAAAAGGTTCCATTACTTACAGAAGCCAACCTCCTGCACAAGCAAGACACTCACTTAGGGGTGAGCATTGAGTAATCTAAAGAACATGCTTGGCATATCGTGTACACTCCTTATTGAATATTTTTTCAATACTGATTGGGGCAATGCAGCAGCTGCTGAAATATTAAAAGTCCTTTAAAGCTAATATAGTATGACAACAGCAACAAATTAAATATTGTAATATGACAAGGAGTATAAATTGTCCTTGACACAAAGTTATAAATATCTGGAGAATCTTTATTTGCTTTGAAAATGTCAGCTTGTCAGAAATTTTCTAGTGACTGCTTTAATTACCTCTACATTGATGCACATTTGAGCCACAATACACATTTGAAGTCTCAGCTTTGCATTAAGCAACTACATTACTAGTTACCCTCTTTTGAAAAATTATCAAGAATTTTAAAAGGACTTCATTTTTCTTCCTCAGAATGGTCAGGATTTAGCAACCACTTCTTCCCACCACACTGAACTCTGTATCACAGGTTGATTGCTCAGATAGGATATAGTAATCCAGCCGTTCCGCTACAAACAGGCCATCCCAGCACCCTTTCTGTTAATGACCAGGTTATAATAATACTCACAGAATGTTGCTTATTTCGCCCACCATCTCAGCTCAGGCAAGATGGGTTTATCCATGAAGACATTACATCACAAGTTTTGTCTACATCTCATCCCCACACTCACTATCCAGCCCTGTAATCACTACTATGTTTTTCTGCTTCACAGGAGTAAAAATATATTGTAATACATTTAACCGATTATGCTAGAGACATAACCCACAGATGAACTAATTTAGTTTACTGGAAATTTAATTGCCCAGTAGCAGTGAAGCAATGGATAATTATGTACTGTAAGCTATGCTTAAGTATTTTCTAACAGACTGGTTTCACTGCTTCTTTTCTAGGTATTTATACAGCCTCATTCATTACATTTTCTGAGCACCTAAAAACCTCCTGTGAATTTATCCTCACAATTCTATCAGGTAAGTAAAAGGCACAACTCTTATTTTATTAAGGAAGCGTTAAAGTACTCGATATCTTCCCAAGTGTTCTGGTGCTAGCTGGACCAAAGGCACATTCTGAAGGTCCACACACTCTGCCTCAGCTGGTCAGTATTGTCTATTTTAAGAAACTGTGACTTAAAATACCTACAAACCCCACTATTTACTGCAACATAATAGCCTATTTTTCTTGCTCTCATCATATGATGCTAATAGAAACAAAATAGGATACCTGCAGTAATAGCATACACATTCCGTCTACATACAGGTAGGTGCTTTGACTCATACTGAAGACCCATTTTGCCTTTAGCACTCCCTACAGATCATCTAATCACCCCTCTGAACATAGATTTACTTCATCCAGTGGGACAGTCAGCAGGATCAGTTTTAAACATGGATTGATTACATTCTCAAACTGCAGAGTTAGCCTGAAGGACTGATTTGCCTGTGAACTAGATTGAAAGAACACAACTCTGCCCTCCCTCCACAGCAGGCTCTTTGGGGATCTATTTCCCCTGTGCTGAAAGAGGACA
Source organism: Tinamus major (assembly GCA_032466555.1). Lineage (NCBI taxonomy): Eukaryota > Metazoa > Chordata > Aves > Tinamiformes > Tinamidae > Tinamus > Tinamus major. Next base: position 780,934 of record JASSRY010001105.1, on the reverse strand, counting down.
ATGGACAAAGCCCACGAATTCACAATCTTCTTGCAGAGCAGCTCGGCAATCCCACTCCAACCTACGCACAAAGTAGCCCTTCAGCAAGGATTTGCTCTAATCCCAAACTGTTGCATTTAATCCTTGCCTGATATTCATTGAAGTTTGAATTGAACTTTCTGTCAACTGAACTTATGGTTATGTTTTCCAAGATGCAAATTACATGCACAATAAAGATGCAAAAAAATATTAAAAGCCTTGACCATGTACATGATTATACAAACTCCTTACTAAGTTTTACCAAGTCAAACTACTTGTAACAGAAAGTATCTGCATCCCAGTTTGCAGACGCGTCCACCCAGGAGCTTTGCACAAACTACCCTGGGCCATTTCTAACTTCAGTTTAAGTGGCCGTTTCCATGTACAGACAAATTTTGACTCTGGCCCTCAGGAAAACCCCTGAAGGACGATTTTCAGCCAACCAGTTATTGGCTCCTAAGGGCATTGGGGATGGATCCTAAGGAGCACAGTTCCCTCTTGTAATTCCAAGGCTACCGCTGAGGGAAGGAAATGCTCAGTGGAGTGAATCATAAAAGAGCATTCCTAAAGTTCATGGAAAAGGGCAATGTCACTGTGGTAATGTTTTCATTTAATTAAAGATGTCTGCTTACTTATGACTTGTGAACTTTGCATAAAACAAGTCAATCACTCATGACAGTATACAATTATTCTAAGAAAATATGCTTAGATTATATTTGCCTCATGCTTTCAACCATACCAGACTTGCAATTATTTCACAGTTGTGTCTGGGAAATTACCTAAACAGTACAGTATTCATAAAACTGAGAGCAAATCCACATGCACATTATCAAATTACACTGTTGTAACATAGTTTATTTTGTTTTTTAGGGTTTTTTTTGTTTGTTTGTTTTTTGGGTTTGTTGTTGTTGTTGTTGTTGCCAGTTCTTATAATTAAAGTGAAAATCTGTCACTGATATCCTTATGCCTAAAACATTGCAGGTTTCAGCTTTTTAAGTGCATCAAAATAAGTTGTTGTGATTCCAATTCAAGGATCAAAGTCCACAAAGTAAGAAATCATAAAATTCATAATCTTAATGTCCTCAGAGTGTTTCCATTCCTGCTTCTTCACTGCATTCCATGCTTCATCTTATCAAACCTATCCAGTAGTATTCCCAGCACAAACAATGCCAGCAGCTTTTTTAACATCTGCAAGAGTCACCTGTGATTACTAGAAGAATGTTTTCTCATTCTCCTTTGCTACCTGGCCACCCAGCTTGGGATTTTTCCAGTATTTAATCCTGTACTAATTATTTCACAGGAAAATTGATCTCGGACAGCAGTGCTGATGACCCTAGGTAGGACCTGTTGCAAAGGTCTGTGCTGTTGCAAGGTGGCTGCATAGATGGTAATTAACCATTGCAGCAGTATGTCCAGAAGTCACTCAGATAAGCAAAAATCAGAAGGGGAAGGAGGGGAGACAGAAGTAAGGCAGAACTTTCTGTGAATTCTCTGAAAAAGACAAATGATCTCAAATGATCAACCCTTTTCTCTAAGGAACAGGATGCAGACACCAAAAAAGGGCATGTTAGAGTGACCCCAGCAAGAGATAGATTTTAAAAAATTGCCACATCTCCCATAAAATATTTTCTTAAATACAGGCTTAGGAAACAAAACAGTAAGAGAAAAATGGGAAGCCATGCATAATGCACGTAAATGTCAGTACACAATAGCAAAATTTAACGTAAGGCAGGAGAAGAGTTCTGACTTCATAAACTAATCAAAAAGCTCCATGCGAATTATAAATCTGTTGAGTAAAGCTTGCCCTCTGTCAGTGTCTCAAAGATACTATACGTACATAAACAGTTACAGATTTTTTTCATGTTTCATGATTGTGTGCACACTTAAGTGCACTGGGCTTAGTTTATTTGCTGCATAATGACTGACACAGTGGGCACACAAAAGCTTCTTTCACAAAGAAAATACAAACATCAACATATTCGTAATTTTTCTTCAAATGAGACAGCTAAAATACATGCCCTTCTTCAAGCATACAGCCCTCCATGGAAAATATGAGATAAGCAAAATGCTCCATGTCCTCTCTGAAGGACATTCTACATTCTATTCTACAGATACCAAAGCCACATTTTGACAACCTTAAGGAGTAAACAAATAGAAACCAAAATAACTGCACAAGAATTACTCCAGATATGGTAACTGTCACTATTATATTTATTATATATTTCATTGTATTATCTGTTATTGTATTACTCATTATATTATAACAATATAATTTATGATCTATTTGTTTTATTTACTTATATTTATTTACTTATATTTATTTCTGCTACATTTCATTTTGTTGTGCAGCTCTTGCTTTTGTATCTAAGGTTTACAAATCAGAAGGTTTATAGGTAACTTGAGATGGAACTAACAAGCCTTTTAAAAACTCTTCCACCTCCTTCAAGATTAAAATTCTGATGGCCTCTGCTTCTTAATTGTATATAGGCAGGACAATTTGCTCCACTATTTCATTGCATTAATTTTGTATAACATTTGTTATTATTGGATTCTTGCTGAGCTATATACTGCTGAAACATAAAGTAGAGAATGATACTAAAAAGGCATCCTACAGTTGACAGTACTGTACAAACTAATCTTAAAACACCGCTCCTAACATTTAAATATTCATTGTCCTTAATGGTTAACGAGGTGGAGCCAGGCAGTAATCCCAGGTGGATAATGTGCATAACCATATAATTAAGTAAATCCCAATGTAGGACTCCCAGAACTTGAGTACATTGGCCAATCTTCTAAAATCAATAGACCAAAAATTAACAGGAGCTATGGTAATTTGTGCTGCCATAATTCAAGTTTTTCTTTATTAAAAAAAAGAACACACTAAAACACTCAGCATTTGTAGAAAAAAACTCATACTTCTCAATCAAGTGACAAGTTAATTTTTCTAAATAAGTAGCTTTTATTTGAATTACAGAAATAAGGGGCATATATAAGCAAAATCTGGGTGGATACCACCTACCAAACAAATCAGAGAATCCAGCAACTGTTTACAATATATTAAATTCTATCTTCTGGCTCTTAAATAAGAAGAGACTTATGAAATACTACTAAAAAAACAAACTCACAATGGACAACTCATCTGCTTCTCAATAAATCCCTTTCATAGCAAGATTAACCAGTACTAGCAGATATGTCAATATATGATAGACATCTCACTACATACAATAAATTACGATCATGTTAAATATGAGGAGCTGCTTTCAAATGATTGTGTTTCTTTACATATATCTAGTATGGTAAAGAGGTAAATGAGAAGGTTCAAAGCAGATCAGTGGGTTTGCTTACTGCAGCTACATGTACATTCAGAATAAATGGCCAATTTAAGGACCTTATATATGCTGTTCAGTCATCCACATTACTCACAAAGCCATAAACTAAACCAACTCTAAATATGTTTCTGGAATCTCTGTGGCTATAATGAACCAAGGATGCTTTAAGGCTTAAGGTATTTCAAATGTCTGAAGAACCAAAAGCAACATTTAAAAAGTTGCTGGTGAAAACATAATGGAGATGCTGGCAGTCATACACACCTGTTAAGTCCTAAACTAGGAATGTTTCAGAGACAAGATAATTGTTCATTAAAGCTTGATATGTCTTGGAAGGCAGCAATGTCACAGTTCAAAGTACAGTGCAATCTAAAGAATTCATTTCAGATATTTCCTGTAACTCAAACTACTTAATATTTTTTTTTCCTTCCCCTTAAGTGAAAAAATATCCAAGTAAAAAGACCTCCTAGTGAAGGCATGGATTTGGAACACTCTGGAGAACACCAAGGTTAGCAGAAAGTTTAAGCAGATGTGGAGTAAAACTGATTTTTGTGGGGGTAAATACCATAGATAGCCAGACACTGCACATACAAAGGCTTTATATAGAGCCTTATGTTCTTTCCTAAACATCAGCTGGTGTCCACCGTCTGAAAAGGAATATGAGATACAGCCACAGGATACAGGTACTGGATAGATAGTTCACTACACTGATATTTAGTCCAATTCTGCAGATGTTCCTTAACATTATGTCTAGAGAAAGCAGTAGGTAAAGCAGTAAAGCCATGGAAGGAAACCACTTAAAAAAAAAAAAAAAAGTGTTTTGTAATTTGTCAGTGACAAACATCAAGGCCTACAGCTTGTCAATATATGAACTGGATAATTGAAAAATAAATATCATGATTTATGTAACGAGGATGTTTTCAGCTATTAGCATGACATGTAAACACACAAAATACCTACTAGTAAATTGAAGCTATCAGCCACTGAAGAGTGCCAAAATGCAGGTATAATCACAATTTCACAATGCAAAATAATATTTGTCTGTTAATTCCAGGAGTGAAGATTCAGACGGCCATTAAGTAAAAGTCTACTTATATATGCAAGGCAGAAATACCAAAGATGGTGTTTTTGTTGACAAGGAAATTTAGCCCGGCTGTGGTTGTGCAGAATTGAGTTTTCCCACAGACAGGGAAGGGTAAGTTCTGCAGTAAAGCTAGCAAACATGCTTGCATGGTTTCTAAGACGCATTTTCTATAATCAATACTCGTGTTCCAAAAAGACAGTTTGGTAACCAATTCCCATTACTGTTATTGCCTGAGGGAAAACACACATCATTGTTTCATCTAAAAACAAAAGAGATGAGGCAAGACAAGCTACATGCTACAAATCCACGGAGAGCTCTGCAATCCCCCTCATCTCACCAACACGTTCAACACTTCAAGCACCTGGTCAGTAGGCAGGAAAAGCCAGGTATAGGCTCACAGTAATGACTGTTACTGACAGCACCAAGGAGACGGTGCTAACACTGCACTGCTTTAGGAGAGCAGCTATTTAAAAACAGGCGTTAATTTACGCAGAGCTTTTTTTTTTTTTTTTTTTTTTTTTTAAATCAATAGCTTAAGTCAACATACAGAGACTGGCAAGCTACCTTAAAACACAAGGAAAAAGCTTTCCAAAATATCTCAAATTATACTAGCTCCTCCTAATACACTGTAGAAAACATTAGAATACTTGTTGAATTCTTACCTCACACCGAAAGGTTCATTAGTTTATATCAGTGAACACAGAAAACCTAAATTATTATGTAATATTTACTTGTCACATTTTTAAATGGCTTGTGTAGGCTTCCCTCTACTAGTTTCTCATGTACACCCACCATTATCACCCATTCTAACACTGAGGTCAGATGTTCCTTCTTCCAAACAGGCAGAACGAGAGAGGGCAGAGCCAAGGCTATTCCTTCCTTTACATATGGCTTTTACTTCTCACTATCGTCAAATAACTTATTCTCTCTAATAAGCAGAACCAGTGATTTAAATAGGAATCAAGTATTAAGCTTCTGCATTTGAATTCTTTTGTCCTAATGTCAGTAACAATTACTAAATCAGTTTAAATGTCTTGTTTAATGTATAATTGTCTGATGTATTTTTCTTCAAGGTTAAAACCTGCAGAATGCAACCATTCAAAACATTTTCTACCCCATGCTTATAACAGACTTCAGCACAAACTCAGCTAATTCCTGTTTTATAATTCTTTTAATGCTTAAATTCTACATCTATAATGCCACTTCAAATGCTGGGACACTGCAGGTAAAGCATCAAAATATTTTACCTCAAATCCATTTTTCAACAGAAAAAATAGTCACTACTACGTAAATATGGTAAATAAAATTATAGACAAAACTGATAAAAATGGAGATAATAAACTTCAGTACCTGAAATGACATAAATCAGTTCCCTGAGCTTTGACTGAGGCCTTGGTTCAGCTGAAATGCAGCAAGACTCCGGCTACATGTTTTGCAATACACTGCAGACATCACAAAGGGCCTTTGATGACTTGAAGAAAGCAGACCTAGAGACAAGGCTAACTTGGCTTTTTCATGATCTTCAGTTTCCTTTCACTGCTTATTTAGTTGACTCAATGAATTTCACAAATTGCTGATACGGCAGACCTACTTTTGAAACCTTTTCTTAATATTTACACATAACATGCAGTACACCTAAAAATTCTCAAAAATAAGAAATTTGTTTTGTACTTTGGTAACCTAGATGGAGAGCATCTGTTAGTGTCATTATTTACTCTTCAACTTAGAACCACCATTTGTCCTGCTGGCATTATGTCAGTGCTTTGCAATAATACAATATCTATTTGCTTTTATTTGAGCAAAAGGTAATAACCCACTATAAAGCTTATTGTGTAACTAGTGCTGGCTCCACACAAAATGATTTCTAATGTTCTCTGTATTATTATGTTAAGCGAACTCTCTAGTGCAATTATTGTACAATGGATCATGGGGGTAAAAAGCTAATTGTTACTTGTTTTAATTGCTTGAGTATGAAGCGTTAGTGATTTATAAGTAATGAAGAAGCTGAGATGGAGTCATAATATACTGAACACCCATATGATCAAGTAGCCCACCTATTTATGTAGTAAGAAAGACTTTATTCTGCAAAGGTAAAAATACTGTATTTTTAGTTTCCAGGCAGTGAGTTAAGGACTTAGAGAGCTAAAAAAAACACTTGGTTTCTTTATTCATCATAAAGCCTTTCAGGCAATGGATAACAGTAGCCGACATTAGTGACAAGGGGCACAGCATTAACAACACCAATTTCACACAACAGATATGAAAAAGATAACTTCAACATTTCCACAAATCATCTACAGTATGAACTGCACAAAAACATTTTCTGTTAATTTTTCGCATTCAATGAACCTAAAAGAGTCACACTTGTTTTGAACTGAAACATGCTTTAAGCAGCCATTTACATTAATGTGATCAAGTAGAGGTTAGCTTTGCATAATGGACAATTAAGTCTTGTCATTCATGCAGTTTATAATAAAGCTATCATAGAATGTACACTATTCCTTGATACAAATATATTGCTATGAAAGTT
>JASSRY010001105.1:762065-773876 GCA_032466555.1 Tinamus major | reverse complement strand
GTCATTCATGCAGTTTATAATAAAGCTATCATAGAATGTACACTATTCCTTGATACAAATATATTGCTATGAAAGTTAGATGGAAATTTTTAATTCCCTTTTGCTTTGGTCCACAGAAATGGGTGAGAGAAAAGCTGATTTGTTTCTTGACCTATTATTTTAAGCAAGTTAAAATTGCTCTAAATTTCCAAGTCTTGACATAAAAAAAAAATCCTTCTGTGTGAAAATCCAAGCTATCTTTTAAAGTATTAGTCAAAAGTGTAAATCTGCTGTCAATTGTGTAAGTTACATAAAAGAGAAGAATTCTAAGTATTGGACTAAACTGCTTAAAATCCAAATATTTTCAATGTGATCTTGTCCAGTTGTAACCAAATCAAAACCCTCAAGACAGAATTAAAAGCTCCCAAGCTCTAGAAATACAGGTTAAAAAAAAAAAAAAAAGAATAAAATAAAATGTTTCAACCTACCAAACTCCAAGCCTTGAAGTCTTAACCATCACACATTTATGGAATGTGGCCGAAATATCTTTGGAATAGCCTCACATACATTTTCTGGAAGCAGAACGTGCCAATAATCACAGAATCACAGTACAACTGAGGTCAGAAGGGACCTTCTGGATATCAATTGACCGAAGTGCCCTGCTCAAGCTGGGTCACCTGGAGCACACGGCACACCGTCATGTCCACATGGCTTTGGAATACCTGCAAGGATGGAGATATCTCACAGCTTTTCTGGGCAACTGAAAAGCTTATTCCAGGGCTCATTCAAATTGTTCTATGGGGACATTTGACATGAAAAGAAATGAAAACAATTCTTTCCCCAAGCAGATTTAATCAGGTATAATGCATAATTATTTATGGCTAGAAATTTAGAATTCTTTTTCCTGAAAAAAAAAAAAAAAAATCACTGTTTTGACATTTCAAATTTCTTCCGCAAGAAAACAGTAGGAAAAAAGTAAGCTACAGGAGAAGGACAGTCTCACCTGTACAGTTTCAACTACTGGGTTTATGTCTAGAAATAACCCAAATACATAGGGAAGAATCACGTTCACATTGTTATTACAAGACAGGCACCTAATCAACCTAAGGTGTTTTTTTTCTTAGAAAATTCCCCAGTTTGACAGTAGGTTTGCTGAGTTTCTCCTTTAAAATGAGTTCCCTTTCACAGAAGTTCCAGATGTTGTAGCGATGCATGTAATATTTCTGACAACATAGAAACTCACTAAAAACAAGCTATTTATTACACATTTATTTGACATACACTTAAGTCTTTCAACATGTGTGCTACTGTGATGAGCAATATTTTCTGGGGAAACACTGACAGAACAAAAATTGCACTTAAATGTGCCAGACAGTCCACCTGTCCCAAAAACTTCTTTCTAAAAAGCTTGGCCAAGAGAGACAGAAAATGGCAGAAACCTGGAATCCTTTTCAGATTACAGGATATATGCAAACTAAATCTCTCCTGATCACTATTAACTCTAAGAATTACTCATAGTTGTACAACTCCATCATTATCCTCATATCGCAGCTTACAGAAAAGTAGGCTTCAACATTCCTCATATGCTCCCATATTCTTCATGCATATAATCCCAAGCAATGCAAGTAAACCAGAAAGAAGATGGGACATCCTTATGAAATAACATTTTATATGCTTTAATCACATTAAATACAGATGGATGCTCTTTTGCTTCAATAAACATTCTGCTACTCTAAATTCAGATACTTTCTTTCCATTTACAGTTGTGCTTCTGTTCAAAATTGGATTAGGATATCACCGAGTGTAAAAGTCCAAAGCAAATACAGACAGAATATTTGGCCAAAATGAAGATGCTTGAGAAAATGGTATCCGAGGCAATTAAAGATCATAACAGGATATAAAACCCTGTGTTTTTGCAGGGCTAGAAAGTGCTTTTGCATTGAAAAGCACTAATTCTTTCCAAGCTGCAACACTGCACATGTCCAGAGCAATATAAGTGAGTACTATACTGTATTTGAACAGCTGTTTACCTTCTGTAACAGTACTGAAGAGGAAATTGAGCTATATATGTTTTTTATTGGCTTGGGATATCTATCTACTATCTGAAATTACTTCTATTTCCATATCCATTATGTGAATTGGATGTGGAAATTATAGTTTCAGGTTTCTTGTGGCATCTGCACACTAATGCTGATAGCATGTGGACTCAACACCCCTTGGAAATAATTGTACGAGATCACTCACACTATTACATTTGATGCATTAGGTCTATTACACCCTCAGAGAGATCTCCATGCTCACTTCTTTAAGCTATATGCTTGATCATACTGATAGCAAGGAGAGAAATTCATCTCTTATTTATTCATAAGAAATGGGATGTTTCAGGCTGAAAGCTCTTCCTTAGGAAAATCAACTTCTTGGACATAACAGATTTGCTGATCACATCGTAAACAAGACCAGCACCTTGTCAGTCTTACATAATGCTACCTGTGAGCAGGAAAAGGGGCTTCCTGATCTCCCAGGGATGTTGCCTGTGCTTTCTCCTGCCAGCAGCCCTAGGTGCACCCAAGTTACAAAGCTGAGCAGAGATGCCTGACATCTCTGGGGTCAAGAGAGATGCTTTAAGAGCTGCGGTAACCAGGAGCATCATACACTGAAAGCAAGCGGTTCTGTTTTCTGTTTTCCAGGTTTCTAAGATGACTTAAAAATAACAGCTTAAGACAAGAAATAAATTCATTAATTTGGTCTTAGTAAGCAAAGCACAGGATAGTTATCCCTGCAGGATCCCCTTCTTCACTATCGCTTACAAACTAAATACTTGGCATAGGCACCTCCTTAGGCACCTGGATACATCACTACTCCATTTTTACAATAAAATGCCAGTAGCTGCTGGTAAAGCCAGACACGTTATTCACATTGCAACCTCATGCCAAACCAAGAAGTTCAAAATATGCAACAAAGGAGACAATAAAGTAGTTGTACAACACAACAAGCTGAATCTTATCAAAGCTGAATTCTCCTTTTTCTCAAATTCTTTGTCTCTGCTTTTCCTGTAATAGCTTCCTGCTGCAGCAAACAAATAAAAATACCTTTTATTTTCTAAAATGATTCCAATTAAGTGCAGGAACATTTCCTAGAATTCCAAAAGGCAGGTCAGCAAGGCACAGCAGTGCCTGGGTATGTCCTCAGCTACTCCCACAGATTATTTGGGATTCATTTGAGGATATGCTCAGATGCTACCAATCAATCCCAAAGATGCAAGCTACCTGCTACCTACTCAGTAGCAAACTAAATGCTGTGTAATTCCTCTCCTTCAAACATTTCAATTGTCAGCAGCTGGAACAAAATATGGGAACAAATGGCTTTTAAAATTAAGAATAATTTAATTTGGATACTTGATAACCTTTGACACTTGATAACCTTTGTTCCATCGAAAAAGATCAGCTAAGCATGCAGATGAGCTATTTCATCCTAAAAATCCAACCTATAGTTTTCAAAATCAGACTCCCTTCCCTAAAAGGATGATAATGACCTAATTCCCTGCTTTCAAGATGCTTTTTCACAGTAGAAAATTTAAGGACACACTGCCTTTTACTAGATACTCTACAAGACACACACTGCACTGATAAGAGCTTTCAAGTCTTGAATATTCTCTAATTAATGCCAGGCAAATAGTCCTTTTTTCAGTGCCAAATTCCAGATCAGGATAGAGATGCTTGCTTTTTCCTTCATTTCTACAGAGTTCCACTACAATTTCTCTTCCCTTTTTGCTTTACAAAATAGCTGAACAATAACAGAAATAAAGTAGTTCTCTAGTGTTTGGGATCCCAGAAGACCCTGGCACACAAGTACTTTGGTATCACATGGTTCAGTATCAAAAGATATTTGGTACCATTTTGATTTTTTCAAATTTCAGTAAACAGAACACTCTTAACATGTACAGCATAAATAATACATAAGCCCAGCATTAAGACCCTCTCTCATTGTTTTCAACATTTTGTATCTTTAAGAGTAAAGATCACCATTTCACACAAAAAGGCAAATCACAGGGTAATAAGAAAACTCAAGATCACAAGACCTCATCAGAATCACTTTGCCAGCAAATACACACTATTAATTAAAACAGCCGTTGACCAAAAAAACATAGAAAATTTCTCAGACTAGGACCCAACAGACTTTGTACTATAACAGCCAAACTCATATCAAGACTGTGTAGTGAGCAGTGACTGCAATGCACTTAAGAGCAAGCCTCAACTGGAAGCATCTACAGATTTGAGGGAAGCAAGGGAAGAACCTAACTAGCATATCTACATCATGTTCCTTTTAAGTGCCAGAATAAAACAAGAAAAATCAAAAATGAGTTTGTTTCAGGACACAGGGTGACATAGAGCCTGCAAATCAAAACCAATGCCAATATAACTTGCCAAGCTTTGGCCTTTCCTTTCTTTTCCCAGTTCCCACCTCCCTCCCCCCCCCAAAAAAAAAAAAGTTTCTATTTACAATTACTTTTTGTCTCATGTTAAGATGAAAGTACCACAGAAGCCATAAGAAATTGGTGATGAAGTTGCCTTATTTGCTAACGTTATGACTACATAAGACTACATGACACCATCAGTAGAATATACCCTTTCAAGGATGCCTTTAAAAGACCCAGGAGCTTTATCAAACTAGGATAATCCTCTTAGATATGCCAACACTTAAGCAAGCTCTATTTTTGGGAGACAAGCATAAAGGTGAATGGACAAAAAAAAAAATCATTAACTATTTGATCCTTTTTCCTCCCCTTCCTCTCAAATGTTCACTGCCAGAACAACCCTTATTCCATCTCCCTGATTCTCAGGATTGGCTATGCATATTATCCACGCCATTTCTGGATAGAGATATATGAACAGCGTTTGCATGAACATCTTCAAAGAAATGCATTTGCACTTTCAGCTATTCGAAAATCATAGTTGAACATGTTAAGTATAATATGAATCTAAAGTGGATGTCAGCTGTCACCACGTCCTGTCATGTCAAGAGAAACCCAAAATTACATTATAATAAGAATAATGACTAGGTTAAATCTGTGCTAAGGCCCACTCTTATCATCATTTCATTTGTTTGTGATATCCCCTTTCAAAAAACTGAGCTGCTCTAGTCACATTTTATACAGGACATTCTGACTTAGAAGTGGGTGATATTACTTAGACCTCCCAAGAATTTGCCAAAGCTATTCCACTCTTACTGTGGATTAGCTGTTAGTGTGTGCACAGACCTATGGAAAGAAAAAGATGGACAGTCAATGACTGAAAAGATTAGAGGAAATATCCTACATGACATTTCCCAGGCAAAAGAAGTTGAAGTTTAACTACTTTTATAAGGAAATTGTTACAAAATTACAAAAAGGCAAAAACAATCTACTGCCATAGCAAGGCTTTAAAAAAAAAAAAAAAAAAAAAAAAAAAAAAAAAACAGTTAATTATACCTGACCATTCCCTATAGATGTCTCTGGAAATGTTTAAGTCTACTCCTGTTTCTTATTGACAGGTGGCAGTGTAAATTAAATGTGCTGTTATAATTTCAAAATGGATTTCAACTGCTCATCATCCATACTATGGTTTTAGAACAGGCCAAAATAATGATAGTCTAAAAGCCATAACCAAGATGTCTATTTTTATGTACTTTTTAGTCTCATGACTTTATTTTAAGGGGGCAGATGTATGGTACTCATATACTTGTCCTTACAGAAAACTAAGTTTCTGAATTGCACACACATGTTACCACAAAGCAGCAATCCATAAGCTGTCCCCAGCAACACAGGTGGGAAAAATGCGGCTCCCAAGGATGCCAGGATCATGGCAGTGGAGAAACTGTGGGCATTTCCCAAGGACATCAGCACTGTAAAAGCAATAGAGCAGAGCCCCACCGTTCCAGAAGCATCCAAAGATGCATCTCAAGAGAGTCGGATGCCTGTGTGTATCCAACAACAGTTGGCAAACCACCAACATGCTGAGGATGCAAGCCACCCTAGGAGATATAATTATTTAACTGGGAATCTAATATTAGCATTCCACAGAACCATGCAGAATAGATTGAACTGTCATTTGAAGTCCAACTTGTAAACATCTTCACTGGACAAAGCAATCGGACTCCAAAGAAAAAAAAAAACAAAAAAGCCCCTCCCACGATAGCTTCAGTTCAAAAAAAACCAAGGTGTTTTTCTTTACTGTTGTTAATAGCATGCAATTATTCATGACATTTGGAGTGATTAAACAAATACAAGAAAAAGCCAGGTTCAACCTTTCTAAAGATGGAAAGGGCTTGTGTATCTTTATTAAACCACCTAATTTAATTAATACATTCCTCATACCATCTGGTCCAATTCGCCCAAAATTTAACAAAGGAGATGACTCTGACAATTAAAACATTATAAATCTAACAAACTTTAAACTGAATACTTGAGATTATGCCATCATTGTTAAAAGCTGGGCTGTCAGAGACATGACAGTTGATTGCACAGAAGCTAATGCAGCCCATGCTTTACACAGCTCTCTTTGTTCAGAGCAGCTGTATATTGATTTCCATATTTGTATTTAAGACAATGGAACACTGTGAAAAAAAGAGTCCAATATACAAATGAAGCATGGAATATCTGTCACTTGTCAGATCTGGCTGAAATCTGGGGACAGAAACATGTCAGGAAATAAAATATTTTACATCTGTAGTGAATAACCAGGCTATTATTAGTTTCTTCTGGAGAAGAAAAAAAAAAAAAAAAAAAAAAAAGGCAAAAACTGAAAAAAAAATCACATAGTGCTTAGTTTTTACAAATCTTCTCTCTTTACTTTTAAAGACCAGAAAATTTGACCGCAAAATCCTCATTTTGATACATACATGTTGTCTTCCCCAATAAACGTAACCATAATTCTAAAATCATTTTATAATGCATTTTTCAGTATCAATTTAATTCCATTGAAAACGTTTCCTCCAGTTCCACAAACCCATCTCGCATTATCAGAGTCCATGACCGGGTCAGAAGATGGAGCCGCAAGTTAATTTTATTTATCTGTTTTTGGTCAAAAGTGGCTCAGGTCATACTGACAGAATTGGACTCCATTAAGAGAAAAACAAAATAACATCTTTCTTGTATATTCAAAACCAAGTAAACCAGAAAAACAGCATTACTCACATTTTTCCTGAACATCTATATACATATCTAATAGGAAAAAACATCTAGATAGAAAATTTTACTTCTATTGCATCCCAGCAATTTTTTCATCCCACTGCTTGGGTCACTATGTCATTTTTCCGGCAGGTAGACAGAAATCAACATCATTTAAACCACAAACGTCTTTGAAAAATTAGGTGACCTTCCCACACATTTAATCCCCCACAGGCATGAGAATTTCCCCAAACCCAGGAAGGTTGTCTCATCTGATAGCACAATTATAGCAGCATCTTTCCAAAATTTTCAAGTGATAAAGAAATAACTTTTACCTTTAAAGTAGTAAATCTCACGAGCTAACACAACACGTCACTTGGAATAACCTTAAACATCACAAAAATACATCAGCAGATGTAAAGTGTTTTTTTCAATACTAACTGTAGCACCAGGATCAAATGCAATCAGAAACAGTAACCTGTTTTTTTTTTGATACTTTGTTTTCTTTGTTTTGAGCATCTCAGCTTTCATTTTAAGTAAAGACTGCAAATTTGAAGACGAAAAAACCCTTCTCAGGTGAGGAATAAATACAGATTGATGCATTGGTGCCACATTTGTTTGTCCAATGCACAAAGTCTTTCTTGAAAGTAAATCCAATCCATGGTGAAGCTATATGTCATAATGCTAATAGTATTTGGATTAATTCTTTTCTTGTCCTTCACAGCATGAAAGAAAGGAGAAAGTCCAATTACAAATCATAATATCTTGTCAACAGCATCTAAGTGTGTTGTTACACAGCCTAGTTCCTAGTGGACCTGGGCTGCAGCAGCGGGTGTATTTGCACAGCATCCGAAGCCAACACAGCCCCAGCCACAACCAACACAGTGATCTGCCAGCCCTGACAACACAAGCAAGGAAATGAGTTCTTTTTTTATACTAACATCAGTTAACTTACCCTATTTAAAATACCATTGTTTTGAATTAGATGTAATTGAAAACCTGCTAAACAGGGCGAAATGGAGTTTTAGCTGGAAAAGTAAATAATGAGAGATAAAGTGATGTATGTTACCAAATGCCATCCATCCAGATTCCCACCAGTTAAGCAAATGTCAGGGTATCGATGTGCTCACACGGTGCCTCAGGGGCGCCTCGGCGTGGGTTTGTGCTGGCTCTCAGGACCCCAGCACGAGCGCTTGCACCAGGCTGGCCTGAGGTGCAGGCTGCGGCTCTCCAACCCCTTTTTGGCACTGGTGAGCTCAGATCCTGTTTTTAAACATTTCCCAACAACATGGAATTTGGAAACTGTTCTTAAAACACTGCTGAGCTCAGATAGTAGTGACTTGGTTTGGAGAGCCTGGGTCCTAAGCACGCGTGTGGCACACCAGACCTATCTGCTGTTGCTTCCCTCAGAAAGCACCAAGGCCAACAGGGCCACCAGGATTAGCATCAGCTTGTTTGGAGCTCAGTTCTGAGCCGGCTTTTAGCGTCTCAAGCGCTTCATCTGCAAAGGGAATCTGAAAGCACTATAGGCCGATAACTTAGTGCCCTGCTGGTTTTTTTTTTTTTTTTTGGTCCTTTTTCCTCCTGCCATGCAATGAAGAGGGCCCAGACTGAATTGCTAAAGGGAAACATTCATCTCCACCGCTCTCTGCAGAACTAAGTTGACAGGAAAATGGCCTGCAAGTACAAGGATTGGGTACAGAATTCAAGGAAGGAGAAAAGGCACCACTAGGAACACAGACAAACCAGGCAGGGACTGCAGAGAGCATTGGCTACACACAGAGAAATTGATACAACTGCCCTCCTGGCTGCACGCACCCTCCCAGCTGAACAGAGCACCAACCCAGTTTGCCATTTCCAACATTTCCACTTCATAGGTTTTCATGTTTTGGGGCCTACCTCATACCCGGCTCCTCTCCACTCCCTTTTCCAGGCTCTGCCACCTGCTTTCCACATCCTTTCCCTCACACTCTACTACAAACCTCCAGCCAGGTTCCTCCACGCTCCAACCATAATTTTATTACCAAGACTGCAGGTAGCAAAGCACATTAGTACAATATTTTGCTTTTAGCTTATTCTCACTTGTAATGGCAGTAACAGGCAATCAAATCGGTCAAGTTACTAACATTTACCTGGGTTTAATCAACACCAGACCACAGTTAAGCAGAGAAGTGCTGGCCCGGTGATTTGGAAATGAATTCTTCACCTCACTGTCATGTTCTTTAGATCCCTGCTTGCTCATGATGTACAGCTGCATGTTCACAGGCCTATATGAAAAAAAAAGAAGACTAACCGCTTGCAAAGCATGGAAAGTCACAGCAGTCCTGCTTGGTAGCTTCAAGGGAAACACAAAGCAGCAACCTCTGGATGACTCCTTCACCCAAAGGGCCGCCAAGGGTCTTGCGGAGCTCGCACAGCCCAAAGCGAAAATCCCATTTTTAGTCTTCCAACGGTCACCCGGACACCGTGCACCTGAGTGTGTGTAAGGGAGGGAAACGCCGCAGTGAGACAGCGCAGAATATTGTAAGTGTGGAAACAAGCGAGATGAAGCACACCATGCCCAGACCTCCGGGACCGCCTGGGCACTGCCACGGCCAGGAGGGACATCCAGGCACATTCACTGCCGGCAGCTGCTCACTCTGCCTCTCTGCAGCCACGGGGACACATCATTACATGTGGTGATTTGCGTGCGAGAGGAAATGAGCGTTCTTTTAGTTTCTCCACAGGTTAGATTAACTTTGTTTATCAAGCCATACATAAAAATGTAATCATTTCATTGTCAGGAGCCTAAAGCGAATGTTAATTACAGTTTGAAACTTTGATTATTAATGCATCTTTACCTATTGAAGTGTGAAATAAGAAATAGTAGTTGGAATACACCAATTAAATTAGCTTTTGAGACCTGAATTCATAAACAGAGCACTATCTCACATTTACAGTTAAAAGTCTAACACAGCATGAGAGCTGGAGGGTTCTCTATTTTAAACAATAATACACCTCAGCATTTACAGAAACAAGCAAAAAATATTTGGCCTTTTACACAAAACTATTGCTAAATGATAAATACACAACATGCTTTATGTCCTACGGATACAGTTGCTGTATTTTTCCTATTCAGCCAACGCTGTAGAAATCAAGCCAACATTTCTCAGAAATCTTGCATTAACACCCACATGCATAGAACAATAACCAAGCACCTTCTGTACCTAGAACTAGGCAAAAATTCAATACATGTATTTGAGAACAATAATTCAAAAAATTATTACATCTACTGTTAGGTGAAAAGTGCTTATTTTACTTACTTTCTAAAATTGTTCATTTCATTGCACTGAGTTGGAAAGTCAGCAGTAAGAGCGTTCTCTAACACCTAATAATTTACATATTTGGCCAAGAAATTTTTTATAAAATTTACCATAAAGCAATGATGTCTTCAATATAATTCTTTAAGAGGAATATTAAAATTATTTATAAAAAGAAAGACTTAAAGGCAAGTTTCAACTTGTACGGAACCAATAACATTCTTGACATTTGTGTCAGTTATCACACTTGTAAAAAAGAAAATTACTATTTTCTGTCAGCCACAGAACATAATTTCACTGATATCTTTTGCTTCCGTTATTAATTCTCTTTCATTTTATAATTTCCATTTTGAGATGGCCATTTCCCTTTCTCTATTTGCTACATATTATTGCTTTTTTAAAATGACCTGTCCATCTTGCTTGACTTTGACAGAGGGAAAAGGGTCCCCTTTCCCCATTAGAAGGGACCTAGCTTTTCCTCCTATTTTGGCAGTGATTTAGTGAAGGACTGTGGCAAATATGGTTGCTCTTGCTGGCGTTTACTTCCTCCACACTTAAACACTTGCCATTTGAGTCCAAAACAGCCACCACCACCACATATCTGAAATTTAATATTTTGCAATACCTTGTTTCCAAGGCTATTCACAGCAGACACTTCCAAAATGAAATTAAACCCACCTACCCAATTGCATAAGTTCTCCACATCTTTCTGATGGCTTGAGTCCACTAGAGAAATCATGCAGAGAGCGAAAATACTACGGAAATGATTTAAGTCCTGCATACCAGTGGGAACAGAAAATACAAGATGGCTTTAAAACCATTTTTAGAACTTACTACATGACATATGAAGAGTTGGTTTCCTTTTCCCTTTCCCTCCCCATTTCCTTTTACAGGAGACAAATTCCTGACAATAACACAGCTGCTTAGAATTTCAAGTTAACATCATACACAACTTACAAACTGGTATTGCTTTTATCTTAATGTTCCAGCACCAGCATGAACAACCAATTGAGAAGACTCATCCACTGCCTGCCACTGCCTATGTCCTACATAGGATATATTGTCCCATCCCAGTTATATTTCCATTTTCCCCAAGTTCATTGCCTTGATGCAGAAAGTGGTAATCAGTGGCCAAAAATAAACACTACTGATACAGGATTAATCCATGAATTGTGATATCAACACAAAATTACTCCATCGATATTATTTTAAAAATCTTCAGCTTAGGTTCACTGCCGCTGGCTTCTTGGTCCCTGTACTGCTGAACCACAGTTTCGGGGGATGACAAGGAAGGGAGACAAGCACAAACCCAAAAGCTACAGTAATGGACAGGGAGTTAGAAGGAACCAATGACACCAGAGATTAGTGGACAAGCTAATTTGGCTTAAA
>JASSRY010001105.1:748667-761363 GCA_032466555.1 Tinamus major | reverse complement strand
GGGGGTTGGACTGGATGATCTCTGGAGGTCCCTTCCAACCCTAAGCATTCTATGATTCTATGATTCTATGATTCTATGAAAATAAATCTGCATTTGAGCAACAGATGCATAATGATGCTTTTCCACACGGTGAAAGAGTAATAACAACCTTTCGCTCAGAAAGTGCAGCAGCAAAACAAGAGTCAATTACCAACAAGCATGTACATCCTTAATAAGACATTCCATGTTCCTGGAATGGACATGTATCTAAGGTATTATTTTTGATCACAGATTCTATCCCAAGCACAAAAGATTTTGCTTAATGAAAAACAAACAAATATGTCTTCATGACAAGTCAAACACAAAGAATACATCACATCATTAAAAAACCCTTTCACAAAATAAACACTTTTCACTCATCTTCCACACTGATCCAGCTCACGCCTGCTGGTGTTCACCTTTTCTCAGTTCTCAACTAACTTTGGAAACTGCTCTTTCTTCCCTGCCTCCTGGATTGCTGGTTTGGCGATAACCCTGACGGAGCACACGGCTTCTGGTCAGTGATTTCTGTGTATGGCAATTTCTCTCGAGAACTCTTGTACACAGCACTGCTGCAATCTGCTTCTGCAGCTACAGAGGGATGATCATTTAGGCTAAGTCTTTAAAAATTGTATGTCTGAGCTACACTTAAACCTCATTTCCCCTCTTCTTCTCAACCCAATCCTTCTTTTGCTCTTAACTCTAAAGTTATTCTCTCTTCAAGCCCCAATCAATGTTATGATCCTTCTCATCTCGGTTCAGAGAGGGCCCTTTTCAGCCCATACTAGTGGACTCTGAGTTTCGTTCCTTCCGCCAAGGACCTTGTTAAGCCTGGCAGCTTCCTCCTCCGAGCCAGCCCTGCTGATGGAGTAAGGCTACAGTGCAAGTAACAAAATATTTTCCTTGCCTTCAGGGAGTTCTAGTTTCCAAGGCAGTCAGTGTTCATGAGAGTGAAGTATCTTTAGAGTACTTGGTTTTTGTGAAAGTGGGTATTGAAAGGACTCGCAAATCGCAAGGGGTCAAGCTTAAAGTAACAGGAATGTGTATGCTGCAGCAGACCTTTGGTTCTGAAAAGCCATTTCAGATGGCAAAATCAGCCAAATCACTGGCGCTTTCTATTTCTCAAGATCCTTAAAACTCTAGAAAGAAGTGTTGATGCTTATACTATTCCGGCATTTATTTGATGACCTGAAAACATAACGCAACCCTCAGAGGACTGTACAGGTTTCTGTATGTTTTCACTTGAACAAATAAGCTGGTGAATCACATGCTCATGCAACATCTGATTCAGGTCAGCACCATTCATTGCTTGCAGGAGTGGTCAAGTGACTCATTAAATTTTGGAAAAAGAAAGAACTAGTATAAGGCCCATTTTTACAGCAGTGGACAGTGCTTGCTAATTCACTGTATGTTTTAGACCCCTTCATTGCTGAACAACTTCAGTTGCAATCAAAATCCATTATACTCTCATGAAGCTGCTATCAAATACAGCAACAAAGTACCTCATGAGAATTCAGCATTGTTTAGAGTCACAACCAATTTTAATAATGGCAATTAAGATAGGAAGAAGTTAGCAGCCACAGTAATCGCTGGATAAAAAAAAATAAAATAAAATAAAAATGAGTGCCTCTGCATTTTTGACAGAATTTTAACAAATAAAAATGAATTCAGTATTACATAAACTAACCTGTCAGCAAAATCTAAACACATGATTGAACTCTAATGCTTTCAGCAAGTCTCGTCTCTCTCAACCCCTTGATACTTTTGAGACGTGCTGCATGATGGATAGATTTTTTTCAGTGTTCCTGAAGCAGGCTAGAGACTGGAAACACTGTCTCAAGATTTCATGGTGGTAGGTGCAGGAATAAGGAGGGGGCACAACTTGGGGGTTCTCCTCCCCTCGCGCCATCCATGCACTCCTCTGGTCACACCGCATGACTGAAGTCACAGACACTTCGAGCTCAAGCAAGTTCATGAAGTGTGAAGGAAGAAATTTAGGCAGTAGCCAAGACTTGCATCCTATCTCTGTTGGCAGCCTTTACCAAAGAGTGAAGACCTGAATTAGGACTGTGTGCCAGGCTTCAAAAAGGATGTTTCAAACAGGGGGAAGAGTCAGATGAAAGACAAAGGAATTAACCAAGGTTCCTGTAATCTGATTTACTAATCCAGTCAATATTTGAAAAAGTGATACTCTTCCAAACTAAAACTACCCAGAAGACGATGAGAAAGAACTCTTCAACTTAGAGAACAAAGGCAGCACCAGTCTAACATTCTGGCCCCTGAAAATTGATAAGTCAGCTAAAAATAATCAGCTATAAGCAGAATGCCTTCAAAAAAACCATCCTGTAATTCAGCTACATCTTACAACACAACTACTTTAGGCAGGCAATTTCCTCCTCCTTTATAAGTGGGACTTGGCCACAGTGCCTCATTAAGGTCTAAAATATCCATGCTAGAGATGAGTTTTAAGCAACAATATCCAGGGGAGACATGGAATTCAGTCGTAGCCTGCTTCAATAACTAGTACTGTCACATGATGAGTTGATAATTATTTCAGGAATTGTTTAGAAGTGCTCACTGTCTAAATTTGTCTCCTCCTTTTGACTGTACTCCTGAATCCTTGACTTCAAGGATAACTTGGCACTATTATTTATCAAGTTATTTCTTCTTGTTAGCTCCTGCTACAATCTGTTGACTCAATACTGGTCCTATAGATAGGAAGTTAATTATCAGAGTCCAAAAACTCCATGATGGATTAAAAGAGAAAAAAAGACAATTCAGAACAAGCTATTAAGTGTGACCATGAGTTTGTATCACATTACTTTACAATTATACAAGTTTACTTTCGACACCAGCTATTGTCCTTCATTCATGAATTAGACTTAAGTCAACATATTGTAACAACAAACAAATAAAAATGAATCTAAAACATGTTTCAAAACCTCAATTTCATCAAAATTGCCCCATCTTAAAATGCCACTGAGAATCTGTAGAGGCTTAAATGGAGAACATAAATTGGATGTTATAATGAAATTAACTACCACAACGAAATCCAAACATCCATTAAGGATGAAGCCTCAACTTGAGAAAATGGTGTTGAGAGAGATTCAGATAGAAACTCAATGAAACTCCCTCAGTTCTTTCACTTGGAATGAGGCATTATAAGCTCATTTTAATTTTTACAAATCCAGGTCCTCCTTCCAGCCTCTCCCTCTTCTCATCCCCTGGAAAGTGGTGAAGCTCCTGCAAATGGGAGTGCACTCACAGGAGGCTGAACCGCACACGCTTCTGATGAGACTAGAGAAAATCCTTGAGCAAAGAGAGCTGGAGCTCTGCTAGTGCACTGCTTCCAAGAGCACAACACCAAGGCACAGATGAAGCTGTTGGAACATTGAGAATAATGAATAGATTTTATTCCATTTGTAAACCACACTGGATCACTGATAGCAAATAAAACCAAAAAGCGGAAATCTTTTCAGAGCACTGATGTGGCCCCAAAAGATTTTCCTCCCTATATTTGTTGCTTTGGGTTATGTCAGTTTGTTTTATAGCTGCAGTAATTTTAAATGCATTTTCCTCTCTTGTGAGATGCACTCTTTCAACTTTCCTTGAGGGAAGCTTGAGGCACTGATTTATGGTCAGATATGTGTGCACATATCTGACCATAAAACACATTGTACTTCAGTATTTACTGCTTAAAGACAAACATTCCCGACTCTGGGTCTGAGTTATATTAGCTGCCTTGCTATATGCAGGCACCATAACATTTTGCTAAAAAATACAAAAGTTCTGGTTTCATTAAATTATTTCTGAAGTTCTGTAAATGCATCATATAAACATACAAGCAAGGCTTTTAATGTTATGATTTTACTTGCAAAAGTAACTTAAATTTGGAAATTCCAATGTACCCCTTGAGAAAAGATGGGGATAGAAGACTAGAAGCTTTTGACATTCCATCACTTTCCATTAGGGGATTCCAGACAGACAATTTGTTTCTCCTGACAGTGTGTGCAAATTGTACCATAGCATTTAAAAGTCAGAAATAGGCGGGACGAGGAATCATCCATGCAATCAATTCCAAATTTGTTCCTTCTACAGTTTGGAGTCAAACACAAGATGGGAAACTGTCTTGAAAAGCAAAAAATGTTGGCAGTGCATCAAACCATGCTGCAGCTCCCTAACCCTGCGGGCTACCAGCATCCCGAGGGCAGGTCCAGGACCCCTGGGCACACACTCCAAACATGCCAAGTTTGCCCTGTCTGAGAGTGTTCATAGGAAAAATAAGTGAAAGGAAATCCATCCCATGACTCCACACTTTCTACAAGAGCATGGATCAGGCAACTGCCATTCTAAATCAGCAAAAGTACCAAAGTTATTTTCTTTGAATTCTATTTGTTATTTATTGTATTAACATTTCGAGTACAGGGTTATTTACACAACAACAGTAGAAAGACTCAAAAGGCTCAAAGCCTATGGATTTACTAGCCCAGACTTACTGGGTTATATTGAGCTGTATATGTACTGTGCAGTCCAGGCTTGTAACCAAGCCAAACTAAGCCTGACACTTTCTAACCCTCTTTTTTCCTATCCCAGCTGTAAAGTGTTCCTTGGATTTCAGAAAGGAACATTACTGCTTTCCCTGTGAGCACTATTTTGAATAGGAATATTAGAAACCCATCTTTTATTGTATTGCTATTTCTTTGCAGTAATGACTACAATATTAGGAGCAACCTCATTTTTAACACCTGCAATGTGTTATCACAAGCATTTTGTGTCATAGCTGTTTTAGAGATTGGGTCTCGTCATTTCTCTTTTTACCTACAGGATAGGAAAGAGAAATCCAATTTAAGCAATTAGTAGCTAATGTAGATAGAGGATTATAGACCATGATGATCACAACTCGTTGTTTTAACAATAAAAAGCTATTGAGATAGCAAACAAAAGACCCTTCTGAAGATGAAAAGAGATTTCCTGAAAATTTGAAGGACAAGAAAAAACTATGAATACCTCTGCATTTATCCTTTTCTGTCCAGAGAAGGTAAGTAGGCTAGTAAGTATGATGACTTATTTTTATTTCTGACATGACAATTGCAGCTCTATTTCAAATGAAAGAGCAACAACAACAAAAATCAGTGACAAGGATAATTTTTGTTCCTCTCTTTGTTTTAAGAACTTTGTGTCATAACTTCAGCTTCTTGGAAACCATTTCCTAGCGCAAATTACTTTAAAATGCAATCAGGCTGTCATGACAATTTCATCTTGCTCGTAAGACAGACAGAATAACTTTGCATCTTTTCTGCTGAAATATTACTTAATTTGGAAAATTGAAACAGGTAAAGCTTTACCTTTCACTTAAATTGCTTTAAAGCACCAAATTGCTTAAAAATAAGCCTTCACTTGGTAGTGTTGAAGTGCTTAAGTGTAGTATTTGAGATACATTTCTTGTCATAAATGGCACCAATGCCATGTCACATTTTCTTGCTGGTCCAAAGTCCAGAGCAGTTACAAGGAAGGCTGCAGTTCACATGGGGTCTATCTCCATGGTAACTTGTTTACAAGGACTGAAATACAGGCTGAAAATTCAAGGTTAGCTTTCTCTTTGTTCCTGTTTTGATGTTTGTGGCAATATGAATAGCATCATTCTAGATACAAACAGTCTTCATGGCGCATGGAGTTCAAACAAAACTCTAGACAAAAGGGGCTTTCATCAGTCCCATTAGAACAAGTCATTCCAATGAGTGCTAATGAGACCTATGGGGCACTGGCCTTTGGGTGGGGGGCACGTATCCCATTCCTGATGCCAGCTTGTTTTGTATCCCTGCTTTGTATCCCAACAAACAAGGCTGTTCCTGGTTCCTACTTTTCAGAAGTGATGACTCAGTGCATGGACATGCTCATGTTGCAGCCATACCCTAGCCTAGAGGAGCTCTAGTGTTTGAAATCATTTCTGATCTCCAAAAGAACATGCACCTTTCCACAACTTAAGTGAAATCACATACTGGGAGTCTTTTGAGACTGGGAGTCTCCAAAATCAAAGATCATAACACCCCCCTCAAATTCTGCAAGCCTTTGTCAGTGTTTTAGGAGCATTCTGCCTGCTTCACTCGGATAAAACAGTGATCATGGAAGGATCCTCCAGAAAAGCCAGTGAAGATTGTGCTGACCTTACTGTCTCTGCCATTAGTTAAAGAAATTTCTCAGCACTCATTTCATTAAATGTTAAAAAGAAATGTCATAAAATGAGCTTAAACATACTAAAGTTTTTTCCCCCTCAACAGATTACATATAAAGATAACTTACATATTAATAAGGTATCTTCTAGTTTGGGCTAATCTTATTTATGTTTGCTTCCTGTGCATCTTCCCAAGCAGTACCAAAACCACGGCTGAAAGCCCATCTGCCATGTTTGACAGCACTGGTGCAGCATGCCTTGTTACAGTACCAGGTTTGGGGGACATTTGCCAAAGCCATTTAGCAATGCAGCTACTTCTCCCTATCCATCAACATGGGAGAGTTCTGCCTCCCCTTTGTTGTTTGACCAGAACTGTTCAAACAAATGGATAGCTCAAATTTGCTATTTGAACAAGGCAGCAACCTCATGGTTGCTTAATCAGATAAGCCAGGTCTTGATGTACTCATTAGACAAACAGTTACAAGCTGCCAAGCTGGTGGACAGGTCTGACTCTGCAGGACTTGGGAAGGAAGGAAAGGAATTAAAAATTCTGCCACTACATTACTATCTCCATCTGACACCAAATATACTGCATGTTGACAGCAACACATGTAGAGTTCAACACTGGCTGGGTTAGGAAAGGGAAAAGAAGGAGCAAAAACAGTTTTTCCAGTTACTTCTGGCTTGGAGTATAGCAAAAAGCCTTCAGAAATGTTACTGTTCAGTCTTGATCTACAACAGCAAAGTTCTGTAGTACCCAGTGTTCCTAGCAGAGGCAGAGCTTACATGAGTCAAGATACTTACAGCACTTGCCAAAACAAAACAAGATGCATTTAGAAAAAAGTTGTGTGTTTCTTTTTTTTTTTTTTTTTAAACCCGTACAGACATAAGGATACTATGTGTTTTACCAATAGAAAAAGGACAGTAACTCTAAAAATCCATATTGGGTTGAAAAAACTTGTCAAATTTACTTCAGATTGATTTTTACTAAAGCTTTTCATCACCTACTGTCTTGCTTTATCTATTGCAATACTATATATTGTGTACTATACTAAAATTATTAATTATTTGTATTTAATTAGCATCCCTTAGTCACTGAACAGGTATTTAATAGCTAAGTAGGGAACTTCACATTTTCCTGGATGGCTTTTAGGTGAAAAATGAAACTTCTTGCTTTGCAAAGAAGCTCTTATGTAATTAAGGGAATACTCAATGTTTTCATGGCCATATGCCTAGAAATATGGCACATGATAAAATTTTAAGTTCAAATAGTGTTTGTTACATTACCTTTGCTGCTCCTAAGTTACTCTACAGAATGTGCCAATTGGCCTAGTGAGAATGATTTGGACTGGGACCTTAAAGCAACAATGTAAGTACAGAAACAAACATCCCTTTATATCTCATTTTTCAATCTTTCAGTTACTGTAATTCATCTCAAAATTGTCTGACCTGTCTTGTTAATAAAAGACATTTAGAATAGACACCTGTTTCCAAATTCTGCTTTCCTTCAATATTAGCTACTCTGTAAGGCATGCCTGAAGTGTTTTACAGAACTTGTTAGAAAGTTAAAAAGTACCATCCTTGGTTGTGGACTACTTTTTATATTGCCAAGAAATCATAAGATTCAAAGCTTTTTAGTTGAAGTGCAAACAAAACAGTGAAAGAAAATAGGTTTTGGTCCCCTGATGCCATGCCTGACAGCTGAGTCGGCAGAGCACAATGAACAAGACATGCATCACTTGAGAAGAGCAAGAAAATGTCAGTTGGGGCTATTCATACAGTGAATAGGATGTGATAACCTTTAAATACACATAAACAATGTGTCCTCACATACTGTGCTCTGATGTTCTTTTCTGAAAGATACTGTCCTACAGTTCTGCTTATAGTACAGAAAGGACTATGCCTACTCACTCCCAGTGTTTTGTTTCATACCCACCCCCTTGCCCAAAACATGGAAATAAACATTTCTAACCATCTAGTTAGCTAGTGGCAAAGTGGAGGAGTCAGAATTACTGGAGTTTGTCAGGTCAGAGTGGTCCAGCCCTGGATAAATATAATTGCAATGTAAATGAACACAGATGTGGTCTAGCACTGGATAAATCGACTGCCTATGTAAATCAATACTTATCTCCATTACTAAAGTAAAAACCCAACAGTAAAAACTCTCACAAACCCATGACATGAGTTTCCCTCCTACCCCTCTCTTGAGAAAAGGAAAACCAGATCTCTAATTGAGTCACAGAGTTAATGAATGAGAAAGATTTCCTGGGAGTCACACCAGATTTATCCCTAAAATATTGCCTGGGGTTAGCAACCCATTCATCATGCTATCTCTATCTGGAATATTCACAGCCACTTATACAACAGCTGTAATAGAATACAGTGCATGCAGCAGTACTATACTAATGACCATGAATAGCTGTTATGCTTATCACTCTTTAATAAAGCTGTAGCTAATCTAAGATTATTATTTTAATCCTTAAATGTACATACACACACAGAGGTTTTGAGTAAACCTACGTTTTTCAATCTTCGGATAACATGCTAGCATCTTCAGTAAGATGAGTCCTTTCTACTCCCATAAATCATTTGTTATGCCTAGGGAAGATTGCCCTGCAAAGTCATTTCTACAGTAATCATTTAGAAGAGCTGCATAAGGTTGAGGAACTTGGAGTTTAAAGAAAAATATTTTAAAAAAATATTTAGAGTTGTAGCTAAAAAAAAAAAAAAAAAAAAAAACACCACTACCAACATAACCGAAAGACTAAATTTGTGATTTATAAAAAATGGTATTCAATTTTGGTGCTTAAGAACAGATGCTTTAATACAATATTTGTGAGAGTATAGATGTACCCACAAAAATACTCAAACACAGCAGCAAAAAGATGAAAAATAGTCAAACCACTTAAATTCCAAGAAGTATTCAAAGACTATTAAAAATCCATTGATCGGGGCATCAAATGTTATCCCAGACTACTGCAGACATTGATATTGCATAAAATTTATGTAGAAATTCATCCAGTAGCTTCATGTAACAGGGTTGTTGCTTGCCTTCTGCTCCAGCTAAAAGGCTGTTCCAAAAACTACTGATCTCATAGCCAAACTTCTTCCGATTTTCATACTCCTCTTATTCGAGTTTCATTACAGCCATTTGTCACTGCACCATCATTCTACCTGGGTCTAAATACTTCCTTCTCATACACCATGCTTATTCCTGTGACACATTTGCAGAGAGCAACCCATGCCCTCTCTAAGCCCTCCACATCAAGTCCTCTGTTTCCTTTCTTCTGTCACTCTTGAAGAGCCAGACAGAAAAAATGTAATCTTCCTTTTAAAATGGGATATATCTGTTCCTGTATTGATGATGGCTCATGTTATCAAAATAACTGCTTTTTCCATTTGCTGTAGACGCCAAGCGATAGAAGAGAATCACAGGAATCCTGCTCATAGTTACTTTGCCAGAGCATGGAATATCCTCTTATTGCATAAGACGGAAACAGAAATAGATGCCAAATTTATGTCCTGCAACCAGATGCACTAGACTTTTTATATACGTATCTATATTTACACAAATGTATATTGTCTTGTAACTGATGAGTATTTCCTACAGTTTCTCAAAGGTGCCACACTCGTAGGCCAGGGCCCCTGCACATACCATTTTGCTATAGCACACATTTTTACACACCAGTAATACAAACAACAGAAGAAATCCCAAATTCTAACTGGGATTATTCCTTCCTTTCGGCTTTGGCTCAAGAGCATTTGTCATTGTATAACAGGGCAGAGAACACAGCGGAGCATAACATCTCCTTGCTAATGGATAGATTTGCACCACCAAAACAGAACTAATTCAATCATTAGGCTTGCTCAACTCTCACAGGCAGATAAAGAATATTCATACACATTTACCTTGCAAAAAATTCACTTGGAGGTTGATTTAACACATCTGTAGTATCTTCAATTTCTTTCAATTCTTCAATTTCTTTCAATTAACTACACCATTAGTTAAAAGTGTCATTAAAAGTGTCAGGAAGCAGCTAAGTAATCATATTAAGCACCACCATTTCCTTGTTCTGAAACCTTAACTCTCTGAATTTGCCCCAGTCACCAGTTCCAGGACAACTCTCAACAAGAGCAGCAACACACAAACTCATCTGACGGGTACAAAGCCTACTAAAGACCTTGAGAGTACTGCTGTCTCTAACCACGGGTAAGCCTTCGCTTGGATATATCCAAGGCACCAATGTAAAATGCAGCCTGAAACCACTACCACCTCACCATTGAATAGAGGAATATCCTAGAACCTAATATTTGGAACATCTGTAGTATTAATTCCAGGCAACATTTCCAAAAGCTACATCAAGCCTAAAAGCTGTGAAATGTTGCCATTTTCACAGTAGTTCAAGCAAAAGAAATTCCCCTACTTGTACTGCTCCTATAACCAGGCACAAAGGAAATAAAACAGTTAAAATATTAACCCATCTCTTTTCCTTACCCTAAGATGATGCCCCTCAGTAACATTCACTATCCTTACAAGTTTATATAACACTACTTTCAAAAAAGTATGTCAGTATAATTTGGGAAACTATTAGTGTCCTTGACTCACCTTTTTGCATGTAGTGTCTCAAAATGATGGATAGATTCTTCACACAGCTCCTGTTCTTGTAAACTGTGGGTTCACACTGCTCTACTCGTTTTACAATTTCATCTCAAGTTAATTACTTGACAATCAGTATCAGAATTAGAGTTCTTAATCTGTTACGAAACATCATGGCATGTTCACTGTGTTTTTCTTTTACCTCCTGCTACTAACTACTAGATGACACTATTACTGAGTAGTAGATTATTATATGCATGCAAGCAGGAGATAAATTAAATATAATATAAATGCACATATAAAATAGGTATTTGAAATGAAGAGCCTGATTAAGTACTAAGCATCCATTTAGAAAAAAATTAAGACACATTCTAGTTTTATGTTCATTTTTGCCTTTTTTGTGTAACAATGGTTCTATCCATAGGCTTAAATTATTTTCCCAATACAAATACAGTACATGGATTCTATAGAGAGGTAATGCTGATTTTATTCTCTGCAGCTTAGATTGCAGTAATAACATACTTATGGTCTTCCACTAGATCTCAACTTACTTGATACTTGTAAAGACCTAATTCAAGTCAGCTCATGAATCAAACCTAGATTCCTGCTCAGAAACAGATCTGAAACACAAGACAATATCTGGGACTCTGCTAAAACAGAGGTGAAACAGGTAAAAGCTATGAGAAGGGATCCTTGATCCACAGGACCTCCTTAGAGACTTTTTTT
This sequence comes from Tinamus major, assembly GCA_032466555.1. Lineage (NCBI taxonomy): Eukaryota > Metazoa > Chordata > Aves > Tinamiformes > Tinamidae > Tinamus > Tinamus major. Next base: position 749,850 of record JASSRY010001105.1, on the reverse strand, counting down.
TCTCCTCCTCTTTTTTTTTTTTTTTTTTGGAAACCCTAAGTACACACTGCAAAACCTCAATTTTTCTGTGCAATCCCTCACAACTCACATGCTCTTGCTGCTAACCAAGCCCTTATCATTCCCACCCAAGCAGTGTTCTGATTCCCAAAAGATTTCCATACAGAGTCATAGTGTTCTGCTGTAGTCTATTTCAGGTGTATAAGACAGCAGTAGCATAGGAACATACAGCATATGGTGTATACATTCATCCATGCAATGTGCAGTAGAAGCCAGACAAGGCTGACCTTGCCAGCTCGCCTCTCCCAGCAGCTGCACCAGACCCTGCATCCCAACACGGGCCAGCTGCCCACGCAGGGTGAGAGCCCCTGAGCCATGTGCCACCGGTGCAGAGAAACACGTGTGCAAGAGCTGAGACCCCTCTGCCCCACGTTTGGGTCATACTCTGATGGATTTTCCAAAGAAGAAAAAGCACTAAACTGACAGAGGCACATGGTGGCAACAAAACAGTCTTCTTGGGGAAAATACCTATTTGTACAAGCAAATATCTGCGGAAAAATGATTGGGACAAAATTGCTCAGAGAAAAATAATTCAAAAAAGCATTTTAGTAAGGTGAAAGGATTCTGCTTAGACCTTTTTGCGGCACTTGGATTTCCATTTCAGAATTTCTTCACTTCAAATTTTTATCACTGTTTAGGGCAAACTAAGTCATCAGAATGAAGCAATTTTCTGGATTTTTTTTTTGGACAAGACTTTAAACTTAGTCCCAGGCCATCCTGAAATACTAAAGTGTTGTAATTAAGTTTCAACAAAAGAAACAATATATCCACACATTGGTGTGGTCAGGCTGTAGGAGCTGTTGGTTACACCTCATCAGTATTTCGAGCCACACTGGTTCCTATGCCTACAACTATGCTCTACTTTTCAATCTGGTCATCAAAAATTTTTAAAACAATCCCTCCGGATGCATAAAAACAGAACTTGTGTATAAAAAATCCCGAGTAATCATCCAAGGTCCAGAAGAAAGGGACATTTAGATGTATGATATAGGAACTAGATGTAAATGCTTTACATGATTTAGACCTTTTCTTCATAGAATCACAGAATGCTTAAGGTTGGAAGGGACCTCTAGAGATCATCTAGTCCAGCCCCCCTGCACACGCAGGGTCACCTAGAGCACGTGGC